>VYXB01009391.1:652599-678428 GCA_013397135.1 Pachyramphus minor | reverse complement strand
TGGAGGGACGTGGCCGCAGGCCCGCGTCTGAGCGCGGCGGGTTTCTGTTGGCGTGCGCCTCCCTCTCCCTCCCTCTCTCCCGCGCTCGCCTGCGCCCAGGCTGGTGCAGACAAAATGAAAACGTGTTTTGTTTTGGTTTTTTGGCATCTCCCCAGCAGCGCTACCAACCCCAGCTGCCCCCCCTCGGCTCCCTTCCCCAACCCGACACGACTCCCTTTTACAATCGGCACAAACCAGGTGCTATGGCAGCAACAAAATAAGGCCAAAAATACCCCCTGGCACCCAAACCGCCCCCAATCCGCCACCCTTGGCAGCAACTGCTCCCAACCGTCCTCCATGGCGGGCGGGTTGTTGTTTGTGTGTATATAAATTTTTTTTGCCCCTTTTTTTTTCTCCTCCCCATCGGGTCCCTCTCGTGTTGGGTGTGTGTGTTCCTATTCAAGGACCCGCCACCTCCTGTCGTGCTAAAACCAGGAAGGAGGGAGCCAAGGGCTCATTTCTGCCTGGACGCCGGGGCGGCGGGCGAGGGAGATGGCGATGGAGGACAAGAGGAGGGAGGAGAGGCATGGGCAGGCGGGAAAAGGAGCATGGGGAGGGCCAAAAAAAAATAATCCACCTCCCTAGGCCTTTTGTTTAACCCGTGTCGATGCAAAGAAAGGTCTTGGATTTTTTTTTCCCTCCCCTTGTCCTTTTTTTTTGCCCTGTGCTTGAGCCTTATGGGGCATTCTGGAGCCCATTGGGGCAACTTTCCGGAGCGGGCGGTGTTGGAGGTTGATTTTTTGGGAGGTGGCGGGCTCGTCCTGCAGGCGCGCGGCTCCGAGTGCAGGAATTCCTGCCAGCTTGCCTTTGTGCCAGCCTCCGTTGGCCTTGGGTGTCTCGTTCGGATGGAGCCTGGCATCCAGGCACCGCCCATTTCTTGGCGTTGAGCTGCGAGGAGAAGGAAAGGGGAGAGAGCGAGCGAGAGAAGGGAAAAAAAAAAGCTGTCTCACTCAAACTGGCCTTTCTCGGAAAAGGATCCTTCCCCGATGATTGTCCGGATAAGCGGAGCTAAATCCAGCCACTACTCCACAACAAAACCACTCTCTTCCACGGTGCGTCTCTCTTGCTGCCTTGGTACGAAATCGAACCTCACTCTTAATTTTGGTTGGTTTTTTTTTTTTTTGGTTTTTTTTGTTCGTGCGGTTGGGGTTTTTTTTTGCCTTTGATTTGAAATAATGTTTTGTTCCTCCAGTTGCTCCATTGCTTTGTTGTTGCTGTAACCTGCCTTCTCCCCGAAATTCCTTCCCGCCGAATCCTCCGGCCCTTGGTGCTAAAACACCCGACTTTAATCGGTCTCCTATAGAGGGATGTATGGCAGACAGGCAGGTCCCTACGTGCAGTGTTTGGAGCAGCACTGGAGGGTGATTTCTCTCCCCGCCCTCGCCCCATCACCCGGGACGTCCCCGAGAGCCACCCGGGGCTGGGTGCTCGTCACCCGGGTGCTTCTGAACTCCCCACCGAGCACCACCGAGGGGGGAAAAATATGTCGAATCATGTCGGATTTGCAATTCAACATGGCAGCCGCAGCAAACGTGGTGGGAGCTCCCAGCGCTGGGCACACGGTGGGCACGCTGCTCCCAGCCAGCCACGCCAGCCAGGCTGGGGGCACGGGGAGGGCGGCCGGAGGGAGAGGGAGGACGGGAGGACAGCAGCGAGGACAGCCGGGCGAGGTCAGGGCAGGAGGATAATTTTATATCGTTTTAGGGGGGTGAATTACAGCAGGAGCGATCCGGGAAGGAGGGAACTCAAGCCGTCTGGTTTTGTCAGCGTTAACTGTTTAGAAGCTGGCTGGTTTTCCACGCCTGGCACGGCGTGCCAGGGCGGGCGTGGGGCTGGGGAGATGCCCGGGTGCGGGGCAGGAGCGGCCGAGGGAGCACTCCAGAGGCAGCTTTTCCTGGAGCGATGGCGGCCTTCGGGCCGAGCCGGGTGCTGCTGGGAGGAAGCTGCTTTTTGAAGGCATTGGGATGATTAACGGGGCCCTCCTCGTCCGCCCGGCACCTCCTGCCTCGTGGAGGTTCATGCCTCGCACTGGGGCGAGATTTGGCACCGCTGCGCCGAAGCTCCTCAGATCGGCCTGGCCCTACCCGAGCCCAGGGGTTGCCCTGGCGCTGGTGAATCTGCCCTCTTTCTGTCAAACTTAATTTAGGCCTGTTTGGGACACAACAAAAGCAGCTTGTTTGCAGGGCAGGGTCCTCCTTCCCGGCTGCTGAGTGCTCCGCAGGCACTCAGAGCCATGAAAGCCACCCCTCCTGCTTCACCAAATTTTTCCTCCTCATGCCCCCTGCCCAGCCTCCCCACTCTTCCTCCTTTCTCTGAAAAAAAACCTTCTCCAGTGAGTGACATGTGGCCCTACAGTAAAACCTCCAAACTGGCCACAAAGCACCCAAATGCCCCGGCCCTACTTTGGCTCCGTGACCCCACCAGCCTGCACTGGCTGTATCAGCCATGCTCCGGGAACATCCCCAAAATTGCCTCACTCAGCAGGATGGTGAGAGCCTCCCAGAGATGTTGTCCTGGCTGTTGCACATCTTCCTGACCCCATGGGAAGCTGTGTGACCTCGTGCACCTTGGTTTAGTGTCTGGGACACCGGGATCCAGCCCTGAACCCCCGTTCAGCACAGCCATAGGTAGGTTTTCACAACCAACCTTCCTTCAGGTTTGGAAGCTGGAATTCCCCTGTTGTGTGAGCTGCAGGCAGTCAGGCATCTGTGGGGTCAGACCCCCAAAATGTGTTGGGATTCCCTCTTCAGCAGAGTGTGTGTATACACCAGGTTACATCCAGACCCTTAATTCCAGTGAGAAGGCAAGCACAAGTGTTTTACTCATCAGTCCAGCTTTTCCCCTGCAGATTATTTATACAAACAGGGGCTGGGGTGAAACCAGACCTTTCCCAATTTGCTCCCAATCCTTATTGCTTCCCTGGGAAAAGCTGGTGGAGGGCAGATATTAAAAAAACCCAAAAACCACTGAAGCTCCTGTGAGCAGCCTGGGAGGAGAGAAAGTCTGAACTCAAGCAAGGCTCTTCTGACGTGTCCTAAGCAAAACATCTGGCACCCCTGGAAGCGCCGTCCAGCCAAGGGACACAGCTGTTTTATTCCACAGCTCGCAGCAAAATAGGGCTCATGCTTCCAGAACATGGCTCAGCAGAAAGGATGAATTCTTGAAATGGGGAATTGGATCTTTCTGCTGTTTATTGCCTCTGAAAACCCAGTTTGTTTTTGGGCTGCTCAGCTCCAAGGCTCAAGCCTCCACCGACTGCTGGAACCCCCCCAGGCAGCAGCAGAGACACTCTGGACTTGCACAGACATTCCTGAGAGCAGGATCAGGCCCCCAGGTTTGTCGAGGGTGGCTCTGGGAAATTTCCTTTCCTTAAAAGGACCAAGTTTGGCCAAGGCAGAGTTTGGATTGTGATTTCCTTTTTTCTATTTTTTTTTTTTTAAACCCGCACCCCTGCCCTCCCCCCCAACTCAGAGCAAAACTTAAATTGGTGAGAACTGCCTGATTTACAGCTGCAGAAAACGCTGAGCTCTGTGTTTCCACAGGCCAGACCCGAGGGGAAAAGCTTCCCCTATGCTGGACCATCCATGTGAGCAGCTTTACCACTCCAGGGACCACTTCTGGTAGGCAAAGAGGGGGTAAAAGGCAGTGAGACTAAATCTGGGCTTTGTAGGCCCCATCCTGAGCCTTTTCACAAATTGTTCCAGTGGATTTGGGGGCACAAGTTTTGCAAGATCCTTGTAGAAACCCATCCAAAGGAGAGCTGATGCTAGAAACTTCTTGCACCATGGAGAACACGGTGTCCAGACACACTCTGATCTGATCCACCCTCTACCACCCCACAGATGGGCATCAGACGAACGAACACCATTTATTTTCCTTCCTGCACCCCTCTCAGTCCCTAATTTCCCCCTGCTTTTTTTCTGTAGTACCAGTTTGCTATGGAGTTGCTCATAGCTACTGTTTAACTTCAATAATTGGCTGCTGCCAAAGGTGAGGCCTGAGAGGACAAAGCGAGGTGGCTGGTTTGTTATTGTAGGGTTGTTCATGGGCACTGAGCTGTGCTGTCTGGCTTTGAGATGGAAAGCCCATGAGATACACAGGGTTTGCCATGCTAAGGTTGCTCACAGGATAGTCCTGGCCACAGGAAATGTGAGAGAAGTAGCCCAGTGAAGGACACAACCAACATGTGCGTGAAGCGAGGTCTATGGGGTCTAAGAAGTGGGTGTTGTGTTGTTGAGGTGATGATAACCAAATATCACCCAGTTCTGGGGTTCTGGGAGGTCTGTGAGGTGGTGGCTTTGCAAGCACCTCTGCTGCTCATTCCCACACCAGTGCAGTTCTGTCCTGTGGCTGCTGCCAGCACATCAGTGTCACTGCCCTGCTGGGCCTGGGAACAGAGGACCAGCCTAAGGGAGAAGGCCCTTCATCCCAGGTCAGTCCAGGCTCACTCAGGACTGGGCAGGAGGTTTCTCCTCACCTGCAAGACCATGACAAGCATTGTGCTGCTTCCTCCTCCTCCTCCATCCAGCCTGAGGCCTCTGCAGGGCATCCACAGCCACCTTTGGCTCAGTCTTCAGGGTCTGGTTTGAACTCATGGGATGGTCTGTGCTGATGTTTGAGCGTCAGGCATGGGGACCTGAAGCAGCTTTGCCTGAGAAGGGAGGTTCTGGGAGTAAAACCAAGAATTCAGGGAGTGGTTCTCCTGTCCTTGAGTCGTGGCTTGTTCGGCACTGGGCATCAGCTCTGGTGAGGGGAATGGAGGTTGCAGGGGCAGCATGTGGCATCCTGGCACGTGGAGCCAGAGTGGCTTGGGAGCAAGCAGCAGGATGGGAGCAGGATGGGAGCAGGATGGGAGCAGGCAGCAGGATGGGAGCAGGCTCATTTTCTTGTACTAAGTTTGACAGAAGGCTGAGCTTAGGTCGGGAGTGAAGGCACCCTGGGCATGCAAGAGAGAAGGTCCCAAAAGCCCAACTCAGAGCAACAGCTTGGGTTATAATGTTTTCCAAGCAGTTCTTCTCATGTGGAGACTCCACCAAAAGTCAGGTCAGGTGCTGATACCAATGTGATCAACAGCTTCAGTTTCTGGGTGAAGGATCAGGATGAGAACTTGGGAGCTGAGCAGCCCCAAAGGGAGGATGCCTGGGATGATCCTTCCAGCCACCCTGCCTTGGGAGCACATTACTGCAGGTGAAGAGGGCTGGGATAGATGCAGAGAGAGAGGGATAAAGGGGTCTAGGAGGGCTTTGCTCCTTCTCCAGGCTGGCTGTGCAAAATCCAAGCAGGTGATGAAACCCAACAACTCAGCAGCTCTCAGTCTCCCAGAAATAAGAATAGAGATGAGGTCTCCAATAGCACTTTCCAGTTCAATCTGGCCAGTCGTCCCACAGGCTGCTGGGCCTCTGCTGTTTTCCATCCACGAAACCTCCTTCTCTCCCTGGCCCCATCAGCCTTGTGCTGTTAACACACATCACACTCCACCCCAGGAGCGGCTGCACCTCAGCAGAGATGTGAAGAAACACAATGATGTGTTGAACCCCAACACAGTCTCTGTTGTTCAACTTGCTCTTGTTAGTCCTGAAATCTTCCCAGAGTCTTCAGAGAGGCAGCAGCAAAAGAAGAGTCTGGCAACGAGCTCCCAGAGTAGGGAAACCTGAGCTGGTGGAGCCTGTGCTGGATCTGACAGCCAGGATCGGCCCCTGACCTGAGGCTGGATCCAGCCACGCCTGAGCACTGCGAGAGTTCCCATCTGGATCTCAGCTTTGCAGTCGGGGCCCTCCCCTGCCCAGGGGATTAGCGAGATGCAGTTCCCAGGGCGGGGGAAGGGGCTAATGAACAGAGACAGGATAACGAAGCAGGTAAGGGCTTCCTGCACTTCAGGGCTCAGGAGGAAATCCTGCAGCTGGTGAATCTGGATACGATTAGTGTCCATTTCTCCCTGTGTAATCAACCCATCTGTTCATCCTTGCGCATCAGCCGCGCACGCCCCGTTGCAGGCAGATGCCTCCCGGGCACTGCTTTTATCCGTGTCTGCCATGGCCACTCCGGGCAGGCTGAGAACAAGGCTCGCTCTGAGCCGTGACGGCGTCTGCTCCCTCTCCCCGCTGCGATCGGCAGCCTAGGCCAGGCCAGAGGGAGTCCCGGGAGAGCTGCTCCCACCACCGGTCCAGGATTGCTGCAAACAGCAGGACCAAGCCCAGTCCTGCCCGGGGGGGAGGGCGGGCGCCATCGCCAAAGGGCTTTGAAAAGGCGTTCAAAGAGATCGCTGTAACACAGAGATAAGCTCAGCTCTCCAGACACTGCCCGCTCCTCCGAGCTCAGCTTTACCACAAGCAGGTAAAGGTGGATTATGTTTGGCTGCCCGGCTTCAAAGCCATGTTCATCCCACGGGATGCTGAGTACGGGCTGGACGGTCCCCACGTGCTCGTGGAAGGGACTGGGCTCTCAGTCCTGCTCTGTAAGAAGGTGTTAAAGTTGAGAGATGCTGGATTCATTTCACCTTCTTTTCCTTAACAATCTTGTGCAGCTGTGCAAAAAACAGGTGGCAGCCCTGCATTGGCTTACAAATGTCAGGCCAATGCGCCAGCTTGGGCTGAAATGAAGTCAAACGAAGTGTGGATCGATGTTTTGCTTTGTTGTTTTTTTTTTTTTGTAATGCAGTGGCTCAAGCTTGCATTGTCCTTTAGGGTCTTCTGAAAGGTCAAGCTTGGTGGCAGAGTTGAGACAAAAATCTACAGGTTTTAATTCCCAGTCCCAGTATCCTGTGGGACCTGCACTTATATGGGCTCTCGCTTGTGGTCATTGGAGTGTTCTGGGGGATCCATCACACCAAGTGCTGTCACATAAAGATGGTCCCTACCCCGAGCAGTTTATGTGCTCAGCCCAGTTCTCTCCCTGGGTGGTGGTCAGGGATCCAGGCACCTGATCCTGCCATTTGCCGAGTGCCAAAGTGTCATTATGGCCAGGAACAATTTGAGGAATGCAGCACAGGTTAAACATTTAATTTGCTTTCAAGGGCTACTTGTTGCTTCATTCCTAAATGCAACCTGTCCTCAGCCCCTATTGTTTTGCTCTGGTCTGCTCTTTGGGTTCTAAATCTTCTGATTTTTGTTTGGTTTGGAATGCACTGATTTACCACTAAGGAATAAATGAAAAGCAAAAGAAAACAGCGGTAGTTGTTTGCACAGGCCCTATATTGCTCTGTGTTCTGCTGCTACTGAAATAGGAGTGATAAATCCTACTCCCTGGACAGAGAGAGGTTTTTGGGTGGTGGCTGTGTGCAAACAAGACCAGGGAAGATAAACAAAAAGAAAAAAAATGGGTTTAGGAAATGACAGTTGAAGATAGTCAATCAACAGATGCTTCAAAGCCAACAAGACACCATCAATTAGCAAAGCCATATTAATATTATTTCTCCAAGGCATTTTTGCATCCACAAAGACGGCCAAGAGCTGGATCTGTGTAATGCTATCTGTGGTCAAACTTGGCTGCAATTAGGAATCTGTACTGTTCCTATGTTGGAGGGGGGGGGAGTTTTATAAAGAACTTTGCATGTAGAAAATCTGTCCACAGTTCCAGAAGGGATCAGCCAAAAGGGTGATGAAAATCTGTCTGTTGGTGTCATTGTCAGAACTGCTGGAGGTGGGAACATTTGCTAATCTTGCTTATTTTAAGGGCCCCACTTTCAGCAGCGGTTCAGTTCTGAAAATGCAGCTCTGAAAACTCAGCCCTGGAGAGTCTCATACAATACATGCCTCAGACTAGACTAAAGAGGGATGAATTTTTCAGACTGTAGGTTCTTGCCTGCCTAATTATGATTTTCAGCTTCTTAAGATTAGGTCTTTGCATTGTATAAATGTGACACAGAAGAAATAACTGTGACACTGCCTTGCGTTTGCTGTTCCAGCTGGGGAGGAACTCAGCTAAACCTGCAGAGTTTCAGAGCTTGCAGAGCTGATGGGGAAGGGGAATTTAGTTTCATGTTTGGAAATCAAACTCAGTTCCTTGAGCAATCTGAACTGTCACCATTTCTCTTCTGTCCCGGACACACAGGATGGCCTGGGAACAGTGTCACTCTTGAGGGGTAACTTTGGCATCCTGATGCCCTTCAGGGTCAGCAAAGGTTTCTGTATCAAGGCAAACGACCTCCATCAGCTCCAGCTGTTACATCTCTGTTGGAACCTTTCAGTAGGTTTAGACCTCCTCTATGGGCTTTGACTTCCCTGTTCAGCTGCCTCCATAGACACATAAGATGCTTGAAGCTTCATAAAATGGCTTTTGGGTGAACTCAGGATGGGCCAAAGTCTAAAATGCTTTGGCTTGCAGGATTCATGCAGCTCCAAATCCAGTTTGGGATGGGTCCCAGTGATGTGGAAAGTGAGGCCACCTCTCACTTCAGCAGGCAGAGTGTTCTCTGCCATCTCTGCCACCATCTGTCTTCTGAAGGAGAGAGAGAAGAAACTGCCTTGTGTGCAAGCATCCTTTAGAGCAGGATGGGATGTGGGTCACAAACAGACTGCTGGGCATGTAGCAAAAAGACCAGCAAAGCTATCAAAAACCCCAGTTTGGATTTCTGTGCTTCCTTGGTCTGGAGGCCCAGAGCTGTGTCTGTGAGAAGGCAGCTCCATCCTTGGTGGAAGAAGCAGGCAGCAAAGAGCTTGGATGGACTCTGACCTTTTATTCCTCAGAAGTGCTGTGGCAACAGTATGAATAATGCATGTAAGTTCAATTCTTTTCTCTCTGGCTGAGGGCAAGGTGTCCCAGCTGATAAGAACTGGGAGCCCAATCTTGTTAAAGCCAGTATTAGACTTAGACCTTCACGAGACCTACTGCCTCAAGCAATTCCATTGTTCAAAGCATATTCGGTTAATTAGCACATTAACTAATTAACCTTCTCAGCATCTCAGGTAGGGAATATCTGTCTCCCAAAGGAGGAAACAGAAGCAAAGTGACTCACTAGGACTGGATGCAGGAGCTCAGCAATGCAGCTCCTGCATCCAGGAGTCTGGGTTTTTTCCCTTCCCAAATGATTTTGTTGTTGCTGAGGGTGCCTTGTGCACATAGTTCCCTCAAGACAGAAATGAAGGAGTCCTGAAAACTCCCAAGAGAGTGCTCAGGCCCAGTGAGCAAAAGTACCACTGGCAAACCATCCAAATACCCAGAGAAGGCAATTTGCTTCACCCACGTGCACCAGCTAAGGAATAAAAAGCCAGTACCACTTCTCATGCACCAGGACAGTTTTTCTAACCACCAAATAATTAAGGCCCGTTACCTTCTCACATTTTCGTTTCATCCACTCTAAATTTAATGACCCAGAAGCAAAATGGCCAGTGTGGGAAGGAGAGAGCATGTGAGAGATGACAGTGGGGCTGTGTTTGCACAGACCAGAAGGATAAGACCAGAAGAGACTCCAGCAAACAGCCAGAGGGGAAACTTTGATGCTGAGGAAGTCCTCCGACTCAAACACATGATGATGAGCAGCTGATTTCCACAGCTTTGCAGCGTGGTAGGAAAAAACCCAGGGCCAGAGCACAGGGGTAGAGTTCTCTGGTTTCCAAGACCCATGACAGCATCACAGCCCCTTTCTCATGAGTCCTGGTCACAAACAGAAAGGGGAGACTTGTTCTCCCCACCCAGCTCTGACCTGAAGGCAGAAAGAGTTCTGTGCTCAACCTACTATCAAATGACAATCCTTGGCAGGAAGGATGTGTGTGTAGAACAAGAACCAACTCCTGCATGCAATGATATGTCCCAGAGGAAAAGAGTCTCCCAGGGCTTAATTATGGGGCCATGTGCTTACCAGTCCTTTGCTCCTGGCTTCCAACCAGCCCAGGCAGTCACAGCCCTTCCCACTGGAAGCTCGAACAGGAATGTCAAGGGTGTGCCTTGAATGAGAGCACAGCAACAGCACCTGAGAGCAGAAAGCACCAAAGCAAGAGGCCTGTTCTGTAGAAGGGACTCCTTTCATGGCCACATCTTAATCTACCACCAGTTTACTAAACCCACAGCAGCCCAGATTGGAGGTTGCAAAAATATCTCCCTTGCAAAATCCTCCCTTGTCCTTTGTGAAGCTCCAGCATTTTAATCATGTTCACACCTCCCTCTCCTGACACAAACCATCTCAGCTCCCTCAGTAACCCTGGTCCACAAAACCTGTTTATTCTCTGTATTCCCATCTTTCACCCTGTGCACTCCCCCATTTGACTAAGATATATTGAATAAGCAACTAGTGCAGGGGGGCTATAGACAATTTTGGCTGTGCTATTGATATCTTCAGCAATCCCAGCCCTGTGCATGTCCCTCATTCCATATTGCTTCATCTCAGCACCACCAGAAAGGTGCTGCCTAACAGATCCAGAGACCCTGTTACTGGGGAAGGCAAAACACCCTGTCTTGTAAATGCATCGTGTTCTGTTGTGTTCATATTTACTCAGAAAAGGGTCAAAATAAGAGTTCCTCAGTTTGTCAGGGGGTTTCTAGAAGAGAGTATTGGTGCCAGAGCAGCTGAAATTGGTTTTCAGTCTTAGCTTCAACCTGACATGCTGCATGTGGCCATCCTTATTTATTCCTATAATTATCCAGAGCTCTTTGATCTTTATTCTGCAACTTGTCTTGCTACTTCTCCTGGAAAAGTATTGCACAAGAAATGCACTGTTCTTTCTCTGCAAAGGCATTTTCAAGCAAGCCCAAATCCTAGTAAAATTAACCAGACTTGAATCTCTTAAATACCTTCAAAATTCCCAGACTTCAAGGTTAATCTGAAGTGCACAAACCTCTGAGGTGACATGGCTCGAGAAGTTCCCGTAGAGAAGTCAGGGTATCCTGGGCGGGCTCTCAAAAGAGTTTTTTACAGGTGATCCTTATTTTCAGGGATATTTTAATAAGCCTGATCAATCACAGCAAGTTACTAAGCAATAAATCCATAACAATTTTCACCTGGCCATCTTAGGTTACTTTGCAGGAAGTTGGTGGCAATCAGACAGTGAGGAATAGTGGTTATTAAAAACAGTCTTAAGATTTCAGCTTTCTTCACAGGATAACTCAAGATGTTGGCATTCTGCTTCTGCTCAGAATTACTCTGCAGAGAAATTTCCTTCCCCAGTGACCAGATAAAGCTGAGCAGGTCCAGCTTTATAAAATAAATTTATCCCATGTGAATATGCCAAAAAGTGCCTTGTCCAATTAAGATCGGGGGGGAAAGGATTTTCCTACAAGTCCTGTAACAGCTTCAAAGCTGTGCATGTTTTGGCATTTCTAGCTCCCTGCATCCTTAGGGCACTGCAAACTCTTACCCATCCTAAATCCTGGGAATAGTCCTGATTTTCACTGCTTGTCCCACCTACAGAAGCAGAAGGTCCAGGGGGTGTTGAGTTGTGTCCTCCTAAGGGTCTTTCCATGCTGGGTATTCTCAAAAAAGGCCATGATGTGTTTACCTTGCTCTAAAACCTCTCATTGTTTTTTTTGGGCCAGGATTTGAAGGGATTTAATGTTTGTGGTCAAGGGAGGGATTCACCTATGCATCTTGCTGGATGCTAACTGGGAGCTCAGCCCTGTGCTATAGGGAATGAGGGTCCGGTGAAATGCCTCTCTGGTTCCCCAGGATGACGGGCAGTTGTGCTGCTGGTCTGTGGAAGGGCAGAAAGATAAAAATCATGGAGCTTATGTGAGGTTTTTGCAGGCACAAGGCCCTTCTGGACAGAGCCTCTGTTTCTGGGGCAGGCTCATCCTGCTGGGAGCAAGCAAGGAGAGCTTGGGTTGCTCCTCCCGCAGGTGCCGTTCGATCCGGGTTGCAGAGGCCATGCTGTCCCCAAGGCTCCTCGCCTGCACCGGGTTCCTCTTCCCCTCCCTGCGGGTGTTATTTACACCATTTCCTGCCCAGGGAAGTTCAGGAGTTTGACGTTGCTGGGTTGGTTTCCGCTCTCCTGCCTGGTTCCCATCGGGAGTTCTGGCAGAGCCCAAGCCCTGCGGTGCCGCCAGCGGCCGGGCAGGACCCTGCCCATGCCAGCAGGCGGGATGGAGGTGCCAGCCAGGCCCAGGGAAGGAAGTGTAACCCCTGTCAGGCCGGACAACTCAGGCTCAACCAGCCTGGGAGGGCTGGAAAAGCCGACTCCATGTCTGTCCCTTCACCCCAGTCCTGCTGCAGTGCTGGACGGGAGGAAGGGAGGACGCGCCCGGGCATCGCTGCAGAGCTTTTGGGTTCCTGCCGAATTGACGCCCTCCCTTCTCCTTCCCTCTCCTCCCCATCCTTCCCTCCTGGCCTGCGTCTCCCCTCCCTTCCCTTCTCCCTCCCATCCCGCAGCAAACAAAATGGCTGCTCCATGGCCATTTTGTTTTCCGTCTGGAAGGGGGAAGCTGGGACGCTGGGACTTGGCTCTTTTTTGGAGGCTGCGGCCATATTCGAGCCCAACTCTCCCGTCTCTACGTGGCACCGGCTGTAGCGAGAGAGAGAGAGAGAGAGAGAGAGGAAAAAAAAAAGCAAAAAAAAAAGGACCTTTTGGAACGAGCCCAAAGTCAGAGAGTGGGTAGTTTTGGCGTATGTTGAGCACTGAAAATGCCTGGAATTGCCAAAGTGAGCTTTTGTGTTAGCAGCGTAAGGCTACTCGGTGCACGCAGAGTCGCAGGGCTGCACGGAATAGCCGGACGGAAAGGTTTGTTCGCTATATTCAATAAAACAGCCCTCCTTTCTCCTGGATTTATAAAGTACCAGAGAGCAATGTTGTCTAATTTGTTTTTGGACAGGCGGATGGTTTTACACATCGGCTTGGTATGATCAGAGCCGGTCATCGCCGGACGGTAGAGTTTTAACCTGTTGTGTGTCCTCTTGTTTTTGGTGAATACGATATCTGACCTTTCCACTGAGCTGGCAGTGCCTGGATTTAGCTGATGTAATCCGGAGGATATTTTTTTAGGGATTTTTTGTTGTTGTTTGTTTATTTTATTTATTGCCTTCTTGCCTTGAAAGTTTTTATCTCGGGAATAAAAAAAAAACCACCTCAATTTAAATATTAAAAGCAATAGCTATTCTTGGCTTTTTCGCTTTTCCCCCAAGGCTGAAGCTGAACTGTGATAACAACCTGTTTACTGCACCCTGTGTGTATCCTGCACACGTTAAGGTGTGATACACAACAGAGACGCCATCAACAGTAACACGCCTTGAAAGTTTAAGGCAACTTGGTGGCGTTGCCATAAAATTTTGCACAGAAACGTGGCAAAAATACCAGAACGTGCGCCAAATAAAAGCGATTTTTTTTCCCCCCCACAAGTGATTCTGCATTTCCTTCAGTAGCCTGGATGTCTTGGATTTGGTAGTCACGTCGTTTCGTTCATGGACGCTCCGAGGAGCAGATCTCTGCCCGGTGGCATGGGGGGATCGGGCTCTGATTGGCAGCATTGTTGGAGTGATCGTCCTACCTCTCCTTGAGTGGCTGTCCAGACATGTGGAGAGACGCAGACACTTTCAGAGAGGAGCTGGGAAGGAGAGCAGAAAGAGGTGAAATCGTTTTTCTTGCACAGAAAGGTATTTGCCTCCATATCTCCTTGGCTTGTTTATGAACAGACAATATAGGGAATTGCACGGGTGATGGTGGTCCTGGAGCCAGGGCTGCTTGTGCGGGCACTGGGTGGGTGGTTCTTGTTGAAAATTAAATATTTTGGTCCAAATCTATGTTAGAGGTAGACGTTACCTACACACCTTTCACGAGCAGCTTTTCTGAGGAGGAAAACAGTATTAATAGAAGAGTTATATAAAATATTACAGAAAAGGATCTTCTTTCTTTAGATTTTTGAGATAACCTATAGAATTGAGTACAGAACAGGTAAAAATAAGCCTGAAAGGTAACTCTTTATATTATTTTTAGTATTTGGAGAAATTATTCTGTGGAATACAAGTAGCGCCTGTCTTTTGTGACAAAAATTCTTGGATATTTTTTTTTTCTTTTTGCTTAAGGAGAGGATGAATTATATCCAGATTTACAAGGAAAATACACAAACATTTAGAAAAAGCGTTACTTATGTGGCCACCTCTAATAATGTATTTAAGAAGGTTTAATAAAGGGTAAGTCACGTAACAAGCAAGTTACAAATGCCTGTATTATAGATAAAAATATGAGATTCATTAATGATAATCCAGATGTTTAGAAATATATGACAGGACTCGAGACAACCCCTAAGAGATGAGCAGTTCTTTATTAAGATACCTGTTAATTGTTTAATAATAAATGCCATGATGAAGCTGATGTGAAACACTCCCTCTGTCGTTAAAGGTGTGTGGAAGAAAAGCATTGCTAAGAGACAGGGGCTGTTGCAGGATTGAACTTTAAATATTTTTACTGCCATTTCCCCTTCCCTATTCTCAGTGCCTTTGATTAACTGTTTCAAACAGGATATTTAATACTGATTTTAGGATCGGGTGTCTGGGAAGGCGGTTGGCCTTGCTTTGCCGAGAGGTTCGCCTGGCCTGGGAGAAGTTAAAAGCAACTTGTCCTCGTGGCTAGCTTGGCAAATGTCACTTTTTTCACTTTCCAGTGGCAAAGGGTTCGCCCTAGATGTTTTTTTGAGCTGTTTTCTGCTTTTTGTGTGAGCGGGTTCCTCGCTGCCAGCCGGTAACGCGCAGCTCCGAGCGGCGCTGGATGTGGCTGCACATCCCGGCAACGTTGGGGAGTTATTAAAACCTTCCACGCTTGTTTTTGCTTATTTTGGGTTGGGTTTTTAAATTTTTTTGCCCCTTCTGGTCTGTTTTCTTTGTATTTTTCCATCCCAGTGAGGTGTTGAGGCAAGGATGTGAAGCCACCTCCGGGTCCCCTCCAGGCAAAGCCAAGGGGACAAAATGGCCTCATTCAGCCATTTTGTGCTGGCGCTGCCGGGTGGCTCCATGGATGCCAGGGCCGGTTCTGCCCCAGCCCAGCCCATGCTCCGGGAGGCTGAAAATCCTTCTGGGGACTCAGGGCCCTGAATTCCCGCTGAGAATTCCTGCCTGTCCCCGGCATGTTTTGGCACCGACGCGCGGGACCGCGGCTGCACAAAGACTGAAAGCAGTGTCAGCTTTTAAAGCAGCGACTTTGTTGTTTTATGGTTTCCTCCTCCCCCCTCCTCCATTTCATTCAGTGCTCCTTAATAAACCAGATCAGCTCCTCAAAGCTTCAGAGCCTTTCCAGCTACCCTCCAAGGTGGGCTCCCTCCTTCCCTGTTTCAAAGGCAGAGACTTGGGTGTGCTCGGGCATCTTTGGTCTGTAGATGCTTCCAAATTTGGGGGGCATCACCTTGGGTTGTTTGCTGGGGTCATCATGAGCCATGCTGAGCCCTGCTAAATGAGGAACAGTTTAGGTCACCTCTTGATCCTAAAATGGAGTCTGAAAGCTGGACTGGAAATACCATTTTTATTCCAGCCTGGAGGATCTTGCTGTGAAGAAACATATTAATCCTTTACCTGCCAATTTTCCTCACCCCTACAAACACCCCTAGATAGTGAGACCATGTGGTGACACACTCTGAGCACAGGGACCTTCCTGCAGTCTCAAAGAGGCTGATCAAGTGTTTTCACAAAAATCAAATTTTGGCATTTTGAAGGATTCCTATGAATCTGGAAGGGGAAAATTACAGAGCCGCTACCTTAAGGCTTGCACAGAAAGAGGTGTTTTTCAAAGAGGTCCAGTTCTTGACAATCAAGTATCTGAAGATCTTCAAAAACTGGGCTTCAAAAACTCACAAGGCTCATTTCAGTGATTTTCATGGGATTTTTGCTGAGAATCTTGGTAAATGTGGAGTTTGCACAAATCTGGTGGCTGAATGGATATGTGACTAACTCATAATGTCTCGTTGTGAAAGCCCAGCAAGGTTTTACCACTGAGGTGTCAAAGACAGTCAGGAGAGGTGGATATGGTCCTGTCCTAACCTGATTAGGCTGGCCCAGGTAAACCTTTGCCTGGCAGTGCAACCAGAGCCTGGAGCCAGACTTCTCAAGGTTTTACCATGGACTTGCTGTGTGATCTTTGGGAAATTTTCACACCTCTCTGCTTCTCCCTCTTTCCCCATCTTTTGTCTTGACAGTTTAGACCATGAGCCATCAGGAGAGGGTGTTGCTGTCACTGCAATTTGTATAGGATAAACAAGTGTGACAGTGATGCTAAGGGTAGGATGCTCTTAGTGATCCTTACTGGGCACAGTATTTCTAAAATCCTCCTGTGTGACTCCTTTCTTCACAGATCCTGGCAAGATCAGGATTGCAGAGTCAGCAGCTGGGTATTCCCAAAACCTATACTCATTAAGACAATTATTATAATTAAATCTTCTGTTCTCAGGATTACTTATAGAAGTCAGAAGGGATTTTTTTTTTTTCTCTCTCTGTGTATAATTACATCTATGTGATCTCAGAGTTATTTAATGTAATTTCCCACCCACAGTTTGAGATTGGCCCAAATGCCTGTACTCTACAATGGTATCAAGAGTGACCTTTTAAATGCCTGGCCTGGACATCTGTCTTATACGCTTAAAATATAAACCACCAGACTGGGAATCAGGGGAAATTGTTCCTCTAGGTCAATTGCCAAAATCTCAGTACCCAGAAGGATGAGCATTCTCTGCCTCCATGTATCACCCAGGAATCATCTGGGTCACCCATCTCCCCAGTCCTCTACCAGTGCAGCACCCACTGGTTTTCTTGCCACCATGGCTGGTGTTGCACATGCTGAGAACAACGAGCAACTTTTGTGCATCATTTTCTATGCTGATAAAAGAGGAAAAGTAGTATTTCCTGTCAGGAGGCTGTTTGGGATGGAAGGTACTTGGCCCTGTGGATGGGCTGGGTACTAAAGGCTGTGGGAATCAGCCCTGTCACCTTGGGTTTTTGACATTGTTTATACCTGTCACACCAGGAGAGGCCTGGGCCAGATGGCCTGGCACAGTGGGTCATTCCTTGTGAAGGATCAGTTTGTCAAAGGAAATAAAGAGAATTACCTGGGCTGTGTTGGATGCCAGTGAGGAGGACTTGTGGAAAGCTCTGCGAAGGAATGGGGCACTACCCAAGCCTGCTGCAAAGATTCCCTTGTACCCCAGGCCACCTTAAACTCTCACAAGGATTCCACCTACAGTAGTTCACCAAACCTTTGGGAATCTCACTTATTAAGGCTGTTGGCTGTTATCTGTGGAAGCACAAAGCATTGGGCAGCTTTTGTCCCTTTGGGGACTTCTGCCTTACCCCCCTCCTCTCCCACTGCACCACATTTGAGAGGGTTGGGGACATCTCCTGCTGAGCTCCCATGGGAAGTTTTCCTTGGGTCTCTGCTGTGATGCACGTGCTTGGCGTGCTACTGGTGGCTCCCTCATCATTATGGCTTCCTTTAATCTCCAAGGGGAATTCTTTCTCATTGCAAAAGAACCTCACACGTTTCTTTTCAACTACCAGCTTAATACCTTGCATCTGTATTTGGGTGTACAGAGAATGAGAAAGTCTCAGAAGGTGAGCCAAGGGCTTGGGGGGAAGCCAGTCTGTCTGGATCCATGCTAATACCTCCTGGCTGGGGCTGCAGCATTAGAGGGACAGCACGGCTGCATGTTGCACTCATTTGTTTAGGAAATAAGATCTGCCTTGATGTACTCGATACCATTACATTTGCAGCCTAAAAGCTTCCTTGTACTCAGTTATTTCTAATCTGCTCAATTCCCTGGAGTGCACAGCAACTAAATTGATGGATTCTCTTATCTGGCCTGGCAGGTTTGTTCTAGATACGCTGTGTGTTCAGGAGGTGAGGTCAGCCTGGCTGGCTGTGCTTGGCATTGCTGCAGTTTCTCGAGAGCTCTGCTATCTCCTTGTGTGGCCCCGGGCTCCAAGGGCAGGGCTGCTGCTCCCCTACGCCCTTGGGTGCATAAAGTTTGCAGGCAGTGTGACTGCAAGGTAAGGTATAGTCCAAGTGGACTGAAGGAGGTTTGAAGCAGGAAGGAACGCTCCAGGACAAGGTTGGATATGACTCTCCTTTCCCCTGACGTGATGAATTCTGATGATTTTTCTTGTGTTTCTCTTCACAGGAGCCGCAGAGGAGCAGCTGCCTGGATAAGGATCCTCTCAGTGCCTCAGGCTGCCACGATCCCAAGCTGTCCTTGAGGCTGAGGTAGTAGATTGAATAGTTGTGGAGTCTGGTCCTCCCTTTGAGCTAACTATACAATCTACTGTCTTTCCTAAGGAGACAGTCAGGTCTTCAGGTCTCATCATCTTCTTCTACACCAAGTTCTCATCATCTACACCCAGTGTGGAGGCAAGTGGTGCAAGTAAAGCAAATCTGTGAATCTGCTGTGTCCCTGAGTCAGGCGAGTCCTCCGTTCTGCTCTGTGGAGGTGAGGTAGTAGGTTGTATAGTTTGGTGGGAGGGATTTGATCCCATTTCAGGTGATAACTATACAGTCTATTGCCTTCCTTAAAGAGCAGCAAAAGCACTGGAGGAGCTCCTGAGGCATCGCATCTTTCTGTTGAAGATCCAAAAACACAGTATGGCATTATTGAACAACTCAGTGGGTCTTCTCTTATAGCATCCAGGATTGCATTCTTCCAGGGACTGCTCCATGCCTCAGGCACATGAGCATGGAGCCATCTGCTTACAGAGACTCCACCTCTGTTTAATGGGTGCAGGAGAAACTGTGAAATGGGGCTGTGCATCAGCTCCTGGTCTTCAATTCTACTCCCTTTTTGCAGGAGATGAGCTCAAGTTGTAAAGTGTTTAAATCTGTTGTTCTTTTCTGATCTGTCAGGGCTGGAGGGGAGCAGATACTTCAGTGCAACTGGGATAGATTTGAGCTCACGACTTGAGCTGGTTGCACCCAATTCTGAAGTTTGGGTTAAGAACTAGACCCAAGGGCAAGCTTAGCCTGTGGACTCAGAGCCCTGGGAGCTGAGCAGATCTGGCTGGTTGGCCCCTGCTCAGGAAGTGCATTTTGTTTTGGACAAGTTCCCAGCTGTCCCATGGTATGGAGTTACAGGGTGGTTCTTTGTGATCTGATAATTCCTATCAGCATAACTCACTGACATGCAAACCCTGGTGAGGAGGTTTGGGCTCCTGGGTATTTACACAGGATAAGCCAACGATTCAGACTAAAAACTTCTCCTAAAGTGAGACAAATAAGGAAGAAACATGAGCCAAAGGGAGCAAGTCCTAATCCTTCTGGGTTCTCCCAGGCAGGTAGCACATCTGACAGCAGACATGTGAGAAGAGGTCACGCTTCAGAGCTCTGGCCCTTGGCAAGGAACCGGGGATTGTTAATTCCTCTCTTTCTTAGGAGCAGATGGGACTATCCCTCTGCTATTTTCCAAAGTAAGCAGGATCAAGACCACGAGTGGAGCTGTAACACGATCAGGGCTGCACCAGTTCTAAAAGACCAAAGGATATTCCAGGCCATTATCAGGACCATCTCACTGCCAGGGAGACACGTGAGATCCGAGACACCCGGGAGCGAGGGCGAGCAGAGGACACCTTCTCAGATGAAGTGGGAGGGAGAGAGCTGCAAAGAGAAATTGGAGCCCTCAAATTTCACCCTGAGCAAACACACAGGGGCAGCCAGACCTGACTGCCTGGGCTGTGGGACTCCCCAGAGTGAAGCAGCTCGTTTAAGGCTCCTCTGCTGGGATGGGGCGTAGCTGCAGCGAGGCTGGGACACAGCTGGTGGGTGGGGATGCTGCAGTGTGTAGCAGGGAAGGAATGCAGCCTTCTCTCCATAAATCTGGCTTTTCAGCGCTCCTGGAGCTTGCTGTGCAAAACTACAGCTTGGTCCTCTTAGCTGCATTTCTATCCTCTAACTGCTTGCTGAGGGGCAGAGTTCCTGCCCACAAATTGCTTGGAAGGTGCCAAAATAGCACCACAAGCACGGGAACAGAGCAGCATATCCACTTCATATTTAAGGGTATCCCCTCAAAAAGAACTAATCCTGTGTGTCCCAGGTGGAATCAGCTCAGTCCCCCTCCATGGCATTGATGTTAATGCAGAGAATCTCAAGCAGTGGAACTGTGTGAGCTGGAAGCCACGAATAAAATATTATTGGAGATATTCTCTTGTGAAAATAAACTTGGTATGACTTATATTTAACAGTGTCTTTATTGCCTTGAAGTCAGCTTGGCTGGTGAATTGGGACCTCCAGGGGGGTGGCTGCTGTTCCTGTCTGACCAAAACACTGAGCATGAAAGGGAAGCCACAGCCAGGACACCATGAGGATGTGGGGCAGACTGGGTTGGCCAAGCAGCTGAGACCATCTGTTTTAACTGTCAGGAGGGGTTTTCTTGAGTCAACACAAATCCTACATGAAGCTCCAGGCTGCTTCTTCATCCGCAGTCAACTCAAGGGCTACAGGTTGGGCTTCTCTCTGCCCTGGATAGTCCTTGCTGTAAGCATAACTGATACAGCATCAGGAGAACACAGGGACTTCCATCTAGGGCTCAGAAAGCTTCCTGGCACAAGGGGAAGGGCAGCCTCAGCCCAGGAGGAGGGGTGGCCAAGCTTATATCAATGGATATCTGGGACTCCCACCTGACTCGCTGGTCAGGATCCCACAGCACATTTCAGTGGGGCAGCAACATCATCCCTGACCATGGGCACAGAGCAACAGATGCCTTCTTTTAGCAAAAAGCAGCCAGGAAGCAACGTGGAGAGGGGTGGGTTCCCCCCAGCACCCCCAGGACACGGTGGGACAAGAGGACTTTCAGCACAAATGCTCCAAGGGAATATTTGGCAGCTTGATGGATCTACCAGCATCATGACCCCAGATGAGAATCCCCCAGGACAGTGTATGTGTTCACCCCAACCCTTCCAACTCACCCTGTTCAGGGGATCTTCAAGAGCTGAAGCCAAGAAACCTCCTCTCACTCAACCAGCAGCAGAGATGTCCCTCTCCCTGCTGGGAAGATGCCCCAGGGTTGGAAAGAACCAAGCAGGTGGGGCTCACACAGCAGCCAGGCCTTATAAACACCAAAAAATCCCATGATTTTAACCCAACTCACCCCAGCTGGTGAATTCTCCTCCTCCCACCACACATGGCCATGGGGCTGTAAGGACCTGGCAGCATCTTTGCCGGGGTCGCCCCAGTGCCAAGGTGACCAGAAATGGAGTGGAAATGCTGTTAAAGTCTTCCTTGAATGTTTTGTGTCCTCCCCTGTGCTCCACACCAAACCCTGCTCCTGCCTAAGACCCCTAATTTAGAATTAAACCAAACCAGCCCAGATACCTGTGTGAGAAGGGCTCAGCCCCACTGTCCTGGGGTGCAGGGGGAAGAGGAAAGAGGATTTCCTCCTGGTTTGGAGTCTTCTGCTGCAAGGAACTCTATAAATAGGTCCTTGCACAACAGCATGTCTCCAAAAGTCCAAACCTCAAGGAAAACAAAACTCAACAGTGTTCACAAGGTTTACTAGCCCAAAAATAATGATAAAACACTCAAATCCAAAGATTGTTTTAGAGGTTGTTAATCAGCAGCACCTCAGTGACTCTCAGCAGGGTAGGGGTTCCAGCACTGCAAAAAATCAGGTGTTGTCCAAATTCCCTGACGTTGCTGGGAGGAGAAATTCTCTTCTGCTCTTTGTATTCTTTGTAGTGAATTCTCTCCTTCACCCAGACACAAAACCAGACGTGGTTCTGAAATGCACTCCCAGCTCCAACACCTCAGCCCTCACTGCAGGGGAACAGCAGCTGCTCTGGCTGCACTTTTAGCATCTGTCCATAACCCCAGGATGAATTTCCACCCCCCAGAGCAGCTCGGCAGCAGGAGCTCAGCCGGCACCGCGAACGTGCAGCAGCCGCGGCACCTGGGCAGGAGGTTATTTTTAATCTGATTCTTAACTACATGTGAAGCTGGCGATTAAATAAAGCCCTGCAGTGCGGGCAGGGATCTGTGCAGCGAATTCCGAGCTGCCCAGTTCTCAGTGGTGTCTCTCCCAGTGCCATCTGCCGGTCACTGCATCGCTGGGCCGGCCGCGACCGTGACCTCAAAACACCCCACGGGCAGCTGCTTCCCTGCAGGAGAGCTGGTGCTGCTGGGCTCCTGCAGCAGAGTTTTGGGAGAAGGGAAATGTGGAGCTGCAGAGCAGCTTTGCTGGGAAAAGCAGCAGCAGGATGATGGGGAAAAGCAAAAAGCAAAGGTCGGACACCAGCGTTGCTTCTGTGAGTTTCTGCCTCACAAAGCCCTTTCTCCACATGCTGCTCCCCGATGGATGTCCTGAAGTGCAAATGCTCCAGAAACACGGGGTCTGGGGACACACACTTGTATTTAACTTCTTTCTGTGCTGCAAAGATGAAATTGTGTGTGTTTAGTATGTCAGAGGCTGGTCCTGGGCTTCCTAAAACAGGGAGCCAGAAGTGCTCCAGCTGAAGTTTTGATTTGTTGAGGTTTTGTTTGTTTGTTTTTCTCTGACCTCTCTTCCTCTTGTTTTCCTTGCCCAAAAATTCCTGGTGGGGACACATTTTTGCTTTGCACTCAGCTGGGTGCCCAGGGAAAATTCCCTACATCATCCTCAATCCTCATGTCACTCTCTAACCCCTCCTCCTGCTGCTTTTACACGGGTTTAAGAACACTAAGCTACACCCTTACAAAAAGCAGTGCCTGGATGCTTTTGGAAAGCCAAAAAAAAGAAAATCCTTCAGCACCCAGAGAAGTCACATTTGTTTTTAGCAATTCTCCCTGAGCACACAATCAGGAGTAAAGTAAGGTAAAGTAAGTGGCTGCCAGGCCTTCAGATCCCACAGCAAGACACTGCACACCCCACACAGACTTTAACAAAAGGATTTATTCAGTGCACAGGACAGAGCAGCAGGTGGAAGGATATGAACAATGGCCTTGAGGTCATCCTCCACCTCACCTATGTAAGAAATCAAAGGATGCAATCACCAGAAAAGGGACTGTATCTTCCAGTTATCTTCCTCCCACCAGCCTGGAAAGCTTGTCACATATTTAACACACCTGACTGGGAATCCTCAGGTGAAGGGAAATGTGGGGTAACAAAACACAGTGTCTCAGATAATGACAGTGGTTCTGCAACAAGTCCTGGAGCCACTAATGACCTGTAACATCATCACTTGGCTCTCTTAAGCTCAGATTGTACCGACTCACGTGGTGACTCGTTTCTCCTGGACCAGGTTCCACCACACACAGATTATATGTCAAGTGGGATCTGTACCAAATACATGGAAATCATGCAAAGAAAGAAGCCATGCAAGGGAAAGCTCTAGGAAGGAGCTAGTGGCTCCTCCTAGGGCTGAAGGTTTTTCTTCTGTGCGTGCACAAAGGTGAAGGCACAGGCGTAAAATAAAGCCATGGCAATGGATAATGGCAATAACTGAGGAATGGGACATGGGGCAGAGACAGGAGAGAGGGAGGAGGCAAGGGCTGCAGAGGTGTGAGCAGGAGCAGGGAGAACATCTGGGTAGTACTGGCCAAAGCTACACCAGAACCAGGAGGGAAACGGGAAAATAAAAAATCCTCTCTTTGGACAAGAAGGGAAAGAGACGAAACTTGTCCAAATTTGAGACAAACCGACACATTGGGAAGGAAAAAGAGCATTTTTGCTGGAGGCTCGTCCTGACAAACAGCAGAAAACACCAAACCCAACCACCGTGTTTCATCTACAAACACAAAAGACAACCACCATGTCTCTTTGCCGCTTGGGTCCTGCTGTCCCTGGGGACACGGTGCAGCGGGGCCTGCCGGCCACACGGGTGGGGGGACAGCTCACCACTCCCAGCTTGGAAATGGAACAGAAGCCCAGGCTGGCCAGGAAGAAAGGAGAAGTGTCCAAGGTCACCAGTGTTATCCAGGCACCCTCCTGCTCTTGGGTCTCCTCAGGAAGGGGACCAAGTTCCCACAGCGCTGCCGCTGCCCGTGGCTCACCGGGGCTGGAGCAGATAAGGCAGCGTAAGAAGGGAGGTGTCAGCCTGAAGTGTCTGAAGTGTCTCCTGTGGAACAACCAGTGCTGAAGAAAGCCTTGGTGACTGGAGCAGGGAGAGCTGAGAAAGACCATTCAGAGCAGGAGGCCCACCAGGATGGCACTGGGGAGGAGGAAGAGCGAAAGCCCCGAGCAGGTACTGGGGGTTCCAGACATGGGCTGATCCACGTTTGTCTGTTCCGAGTTTGTCTCCATTTCTTCAGTGTCCAGGGCACCTGCTGAAAGAAGAGAAGAAAACATGGAGTTAGAGGGGAAGAGCTGGACAGAAGAGGAACTCCCACTCATGCAGGTCTGTCAGTGATGTGCCCCGAGGCACCGTGGGGCAGCAGAGCCCTGGTCCAGGGAAGGCGTGACAGCCCGTGGGTTAGTGGGAGCAGGCTGCAAACAAGACCATGCTTCAGGGGCCAGACATCCAACCAGCCCCTCAGTATTAGAGGAAAGAGTGAGGAAAAGGCCACATATGAGAGAGGGATCCAAAGGACCAGTCTGACACTGTTCCTCCCAAGCCCTCTCCATGCTGCTTGGGGATCACTGCATGTCCAAGTGTCCGTGCCAGCACAGACTGCACGGATACCTTACCTGACAGGGAGGTCTGGAAATGGGGGCTCTGCCCTTTTCTGTCTTTGGAGGATGATGTTAAGCGCAAGAAGGTGGGCTCTTCAGGGCTGAGGACCACTGACTTTGAGGGGGTTATGAGCTCAGCTCTATTGAAACTTAACTTGATATCTGGAACAACTTGGCTGAGGGGCGGAGGTGGACTGGAAAAGGCTGATTTCTCTTTCCCATCCTCTTTGACACCTTTCTTTGTTTCTGGGACTGATCTGGGGCTGAAGGCTGTGCCCCTGCTTTCTAATAAGGCTGGATTCTCTGTAGTGAAGGAGCTAACAGGCTCTCCAGTGTCTGCCTCTGGAGATACTTCATAATCCAGGTCTAATGTGGGCTCAGGGGAAAGAGTGAGCCCAGTTGCCTCAGAAGAATCAGGAATTTCTGGTTCTGGCTTTGTGGTAGTGGCAGCCTTTGGTTGTGGCTTTGCTGTTGTAGCAGGTGTTGGTGTTGTAGCAGCAGGTGTTGGCTTGGCTGTAGTGGTGGTAGATTTTGGTGTAGCAGCAGGTGTTGGTTTGGTTTGTGTGATGGGTGTTGGCTTGGCTGTGGTTGTACCAGGTTTTGATGTAGCCAAAGCTGGAGTGAGTTTTGGTGTGGTGGGTGTTGGCTTGGCCATAGCTGTGGTTGGTTTGGGCTTGGCTGTAGTGGTGGTTGTGCTGGGTTTTGGTGTGGTGGGTGTTGACTTGGCCATAGCTGTGGTTGGTTTGGGCTTGGCTGTAGTGGTGGTTGTGCTGGGTTTTGGTGTGGTGGGTGTTGACTTGGCCATAGCTGTGGTTGGTTTGGGCTTGTCTGTAGTGGTGGTTGTGGTGGGTTTTGGTGTGGTTGGTGTTGGCTTGGCCATAGCTGTGGTTGGTTTGGGCTTGTCTGTAGTGGTGGTTGTGGTGGGTTTTGGTGTGGTTGGTGTTGGTTTGGCCACCGTGGTGGTTGTAGTGGGTGATGGCTTGGTGATAGTGATTGTTATGGTGGGTTTTAGCTTGGCTGTAGTGGTGGCTGTGCTGGGTTTTGGCGTTGTTTTTGTGGGTGCAGTGGTTGTTGTGGTGGGTTTTGGCGTGGTGGTTGTTAGCAAGGTGGGCTTTGGCTTGGCTGTAGTGGTGGTGGCTGAGGTCATGGTGGGTTTTGGCTTGGCTGGAGTTGTTGTTGGGAGTGTGGTGGCAGGTTTTGGCTTGGCTGTTGTAATGGGTGCTGGTGTTGGGGATTTGGGCTTGGCTGTGGTTGGGAGTGTGGGTATGGGTGGTGGCTTGGCTGTGGAGTGTACTGGTGCTGTGGGTTCTGGTCTGGCTGTGGTGGGC
>VYXB01009391.1:613924-643350 GCA_013397135.1 Pachyramphus minor | reverse complement strand
TCACCACTCCCAGCTTGGAAATGGAACAGAAGCCCAGGCTGGCCAGGAAGAAAGGAGAAGTGTCCAAGGTCACCAGTGTTATCCAGGCACCCTCCTGCTCTTGGGTCTCCTCAGGAAGGTGACCCGTGGCTCGCCGGGGCTGGAGCAGATAAGGCAGCGTAAGAAGGGAGGTGTCAGACTGAAGTGTCTGAAGTGTCTCCTGTGGAACAACCAGTGCTGAAGAAAGCCTTGATGACTGGAGCAGGGAGAGCTGAGAAAGACCATTCAGAGCAGGAGGCCCACCAGGATGGCACTGGGGAGGAGGAAAAGCAAAAGCCCCGAGCAGGTACTGGCAGCTCCAGACGTGGACTGATCTGTCTTCTGTTTTACTGTGCCCAGGGCAGACAGAGAAGGAAGAGGAGAAAACATGAAATTAGAATAGAAGATCCTCTGTAATGAAGGAGCTAACAGGCTCTTCAGTGTCTACCTCTGCCTGTGGAGATACTTTATAATCCGAGTCTAACATGGGCTCAAAGGAAAGAGATACCCCAGCAGCCTCAGTAGGATCAGATCTTTCTGGTTCTGGCTTTGTCGTTGTGGCAGTTTTCAGTTGTGTCTTTGGTGTTGTGGCAAGTGTTGGTGGTGTAGCAGCAGGTTTTGGCTTAGCCAGTTTTGGTATATTTTGGTGTGGTGGGTGTTGGCCATAGTTGTGGTGGGTTTTGGCTTGGCTGGGGTTGCTGTTGGGAGTGTGGTGGCACGTTTTGGCTTGGCTGTTTTGATGGATGCCAGTGTTGGGGGTTTGGGCTTGGCTGTGGTTGGGAGTGTGGCTGTGGGTGTGTCTTGGCTGTGGTTGTGGTGGGCTCTGATGCTGTGTGTACTGGTTTAGCTGTGGTAGCCACTGTTCTTGTGCTGCCTAAGGGGATACAAGGCCCTTGTCCAATTCTCCTCTTCCTGAGGCAGCTGACCTGTCTTAGGAGCAGCCATTGCTCCTGAGCTCTCAGGGTCCAGCCTTGGACCTGCTGGCTCAGGGCTTCCTAAAAACTCCAGGAGGGTTCAGAGCTTGGACCCCAACCCAGTCCCAGCAGCCTGACAGGGACACGTGCGGCTTCGCTCACTCACCACACAGGTTGTCCACACAGACTGTGCCCTTGGGACACCGTGAACATGGGGGTCCTTTCCAGTAGGGCTTCCAGCCTTTCACATTACCCCTGGAAGCAGAAGATGCCAAGAAAAAGAAGGCATGAGCAAAGAGGGGTCTGATTCAGCTGGGATATCCCAGCCAAGGCAAAACTCAGGATTAATTTAAAACACAGATGATGGTATCCTGCCATGGACTGTCAGGGCCATTTACTCAACAGCCTGAGCCCAAGGCTGCTAAAGCCAGGGGAAATGGCTCCATGGACAAGATCCTTCACCCCCCTTAAAGCAAAATGGTGCATGGACACTGGGACAAGTGATTCTGTCTCCCTTCTGCTCAACAGCCCTGAGAAGGTCTGCAGCCACCAGCTGTTCTAAGTTGGTCTCAGCAGCCCCAAGCAAGTGGTCCCAAAGCTGGTCCCAGGGCTGTGCAGGGAGCACCCACTTCTCCTTCCACATCCAACCCTTCCTGCTGGTGCAAAAGGGTTTCTCCAGCCCAGGTGACCACTGCTGCCAGCAGGGAAGAACAAGGCCCAGAGCAGGGAGCTGTTTGTACCCTCAGCTACTGCGACTTCAGCTTCGGGCAGCTCTCAGAAGGTCCTGGTTCTGTGCCAGAAGCTGAACCAGACCTCAGCAATCGTGGGCAAGGATTGCCAGACAACCTTTCCTTCCTCTGTGACCAACCCAAGATAAGGAAGGCCTTTCTTTGGAACTGCTTCGCTTCTATTTCTGACCAAGGCCAAATTCTGTTCTGATAAAAGGACTGATGGAAGGACATTTCCAGCACAAAAACCCATCAAGATGCACCAATCTATGCAGGGTTTGGGACTTACCGGGGAGAATACTTGCAAACAAGCAGGTGCACGTGCTCTGTTTCCATTCCTTCGATCTTGTCACAAAGCTTTGCCCCACAGCCGATGTATTCCGTCTCCGCCCAGACCACCTAAGGCAAAGACCGGGGTGAAGGTGAGGGGAGTGGGCAAAGGCAACCTGTCCCCTGTCCTTGAAGGCTGCTTCATATGTCCATTCTCATAATTACCACAACCACCTCTGCTCCTCCTTGTTCCCACCCAAGCTGTGAAGAAAATCCAGACTTTGTCTCTCTGCCTGAGACAAGCTGGCACCCAGCTTTGCTGAGCAGCCAAAAGAGGGCTTCAGAGCTTGTTTCAAAAAAAAGGTCTTCTCCCAAAGGCTGGTCATGGCTGGCACCATGCCCAGGTCCCCCTGTATCATTGTCTTTCCCACCTGGTTCCCCATCCCTTTCCAAAGACTTGGGGAGGAGCAGGGGCTCTGGTAGAGCACCTTTCCCAACAGCCCCATGCCTGCACCTCAGCAGTTTGTACCTGTTTGTAGCTGCCACACGTCTGCCCAGGGTCACATTTGGATGTTAACAAGTCGTAGAATTTCCTCTCCCCATTCCATTCTGCCACAGCGTGTTTGAGGTCCAGGGCTGGGGCCAAAGCAAAGAGGTTTTTCCCACGTTGGCCACTCTCATGCTCCCAGATGCACTTCTCTGCAAAGGCTTGAGCATCAGCCTCCAGCTCCGTGTCCCAGGTCTGAAAGAAGCTCAGCATCAGCACAGAGAGAGGGACACAGGGCTCTCCAACATGAAGAAGACACTCACCAAGGACCTCTGGGCTCTCTGGCCACAAAGTCTGCCCGATTCAGGAGTAAAATTCAAATCCCCACCCAACACAGTCATTGGGAGAGGTCAGGATGGTCAGATCCAGAAAAAGCCCAACCTTGGTTTACAGGTCAAACAGGAGAAGGTCAGTGCATCAGCACGACTCTCACCTGGAGCACATCCAACATCATCATGGACCATCCTCAACTCAGCGAGGAGAAACCATCACAGTGCTCAGGGTCCTCCTGGCTCTGGCCCCTTTGAGTCTGCAGTCACTAGTCAGACCTCCTCGCCCTGAATTTAGATTTTTGGTTCTTTTGGTTGTTAAGCTCCCATTTACCAGCCCACAAAGGTTTTACTTCAGTCAGCCACGGAGGTCTCCTCCAAGCACAGGGTGACCCAAAGAGCAAAGGACTCCAACTGTCCATGATAAACACTTGTCCTTCTCCATGTGATTTGCAAACAGTGAGGACAAACCATGTGGTGCAAGATAAAACATGATATCCAAATTTTAGTCAAGAGTCCAAAGAAGACAAAAGGCAGCACCAGTTCTAGAGCTTGTTTTTTTTCTCCCACTGCAGCCACACATGATGTGGGACATGAGTTGGTTTCCCTGAGCAAAACAGGGGATCCCTAATCTCCAAGGCAGCCATGCACAAGGCATGGGGAGGATTAGGAGTGGGATGGACAGCCCAGAAAACAGAAAGACCTGGTGGTCATGTTTGAAGTTGATGCAAATACAAAACACCAGGTGATGCCCCACACAGCAGGATTCCCCTTCCAGATCCTGCCAATGGCCATGGCAATGCCACCTGTTCATGGCAAGGTCTCACCTGCCCTTCCTCCTCCTCACAAGGAGCTCCAGTAGGCACTCATGAGTGGGAACTGCATCACTCTCAGCCAGAGCATTGGGGGACTCATCACACTTAAAAACTGCCACAAATTATCAAGACAACTCTACAGTTGAAGGAAACTCAGCTCTTTAGAGCCAATTTACAGACACTCCTCCATTGACAACTACTTGTAACCCTACATAATTGCTCTGCCTCCCCTAAGGAACCCCCTGATCCCTCCCAGCATCCAGATCAAGGCTCGCACTGCACAAACACCCCGGGATTGCTCTGCAATAAAAGCCACTCACCATCTTCATCATAGCCCAGGCAGGAGGAGAGACCTCAGAGCGGTATCTGTTGTGCTCATCCACGATTATCTTCTTTTCCTCATCACTCAGGGACCAGCTCAGCTCCAGCACTGTGAGCACCAGGAAAATGGGAGGAAGACCCGAGCTCAGCATCGTGCAGTTGGTTCTGCTCTTGGCAGCCCACGGCTCTGGCAGTGAGATTTATAGCAAGGAACACCAACAGTTTTTCAAGACTGGGGAGGAAATGTATTTATTAGAGTTTTGGACCCACGTGGGACACACCCATGTCACATATGGTACCCTTGATGAAGAGGCACCACTGCGGCTGGTGCCAACAAATGCACAGGACAACTCCTGTCTCCAGAGATTCCACGCCCTTCCTGGGCAGNGACCCGAGCTCAGCATCGTGCAGTTGGTTCTGCTCTTGGCAGCCCACGGCTCTGGCAGTGAGATTTATAGCAAGGAACACCAACAGCTTTTCAAGACTGGGGAGGAAATGTATTTATTAGAGTTTTGGACCCACGTGGGACACACCCATGTCACATATGGTACCCTTGATGAAGAGGCACCACTGCGGCTGGTGCCAACAAATGCACAGGACAACTCCTGTCTCCAGAGATTCCACGCCCTTCCTGGGCAGCTGTTTTAGTGCTCTGCCACCCTCCATGGAAAGGACTTCTTCTTCATGTTGAGGTGAAACTTGTTGTGTTTTAGTTTATGGCCATTGCTCCTTGTCCTGTCACTGGGCACCACTGAAAAGAGTCTGGCACAATCCTCTTGGCACCTGCCTTTAAGATCTTTACAGACATTAATGAAATCCCCTCTCAGTCTTCTCCTGACTAACCAGGCCCAGCTCCTGCAGTGTCTCCTCATAGGAGAGACGCTCCACTTCCTCAGTCACCTTTGGGGCTCTGCTGGACTCTCTCCAGTAGCTCCTTGTCCTTCCTGAGCTGTGAAGACCAGAATTGAACACAACACTCCAAATGTGCCTCACTAGCACAGAGAAGAGGGGCAGGATTTACCTCCCTTGACCTGCTGGCCACACTTCCCACAGCTCCCCAGCATCAACTTGCCCCTCCTGGCCCCCAGGTCACACTGCTGGCTCATGGATCAACTTGTCACCCACCAAGATCCAGCAGGACCCTGTTCCTCCTCCACAGAGCTGCTCTCCAGGTCACCCCCAACCTCTGCTGCTACCTGGGGTGACCCCTCCCCAGGTACAGGACCTTGCTCTTATTGAACCTCATTAGGTTTCTCTCCTCCCAACTCTCCAACCTATCAAGGTCTCACTAAATACAGTTTCTTTTTCCCAAAGTGTTTCTTAGGACATTTCCCAAACAAAACATTGTTCTGACTTTTCATTTAAAATTACACTTCCACTTAGAAAAACTGCTCTAAAAAGGGTTAAATGACCTCTCAGTGGCTGACATGCAACACAAAAATAAAAATCAGGAAAAGGGAAAAGGTGCATTAACACTTGTATTTAATTGCAAAAAGTAAAAACTTTTTTATTCTTCTTACATACAAATCTCATTTATTTACACACTTTACAGGCTTTTCCCAAGTATTTACAAAGTTTGCAATATATTAAATTATGACCATCCATAAAATTCTGCATTAAGTGCATATTTACATTCTTTTTTTTGAATCCACCACTGAATTTAGTGTTCAGCATTGAAAGTCTTTATGCATATATAGCTTTACTTCCCAGCACCCCTGAGCCTTTAGAACGTGGCTCCCCTCCCCACGACAAAGAGATAATGCTAAAAATAAATCACCTGCCATTTGTTTGAATGTCCAAAGCAAAGGGGAAGTCCAGCATCTCCCTTGTCTAACTCAGCAGGACACTAAATCTGCCCTTTAAAAGGAAGAGGCTCCTGAAGAGGAGAATATTGAGCCCTACCTGTAAAATTTACCGAGAGGAGAAGGTTTGGTCTGCAGGAAGCAAAAACTCTTTGTGCACCCACTGAAATGGCCTCACCCCAGGAAGTGTTTGGTTCTCTTAGAAACCATGGGGTTGAATGTGGACCACCAAGCCTGGAATTGGGTGGATGTGGAAAATTCCCTCCTGGAGCAGCATTACCGAGGAGAACCAGGGGGTTTCAAGGCAGGAGGATCCCTTTTCTGAGACATTGGTGTTTACAGAGCTCACATCTCTACCGTGAGATGTCCTGCTCCCAGCTCCTCTTGCTTGGGATGCTCCTGCTGCTGGAGCCCAGGAGGCCACAAGGGAAGGGAGGTGCTTTGATCCAGGCCAGCCTTCCCAGCTTCTCCACCAGAACACTGCAGCAACAGGACTAGTGGGAGAAGCTGAAGTCCAGAGACTCACGGGAAATCTGCCTCTGGAAAGCTCTCCAGGGCCTTGCAAAGGGAGCCTGAGGCTGGGAGCCCCGGGGGAATCAGTGTGTGCAGTGCCAGGGGGGAGGGAAAATCCAGAAAAGAAACAAAGAAAGCAAAAAAAAAAAGAAAAAAAAAAGGAGAATCAATAGAAACTGTCAGCCTGGCTCCCGTGGGGGCTGCTGATTTCCTGGTACTGAAGTAAATCATAATAGTCCTTTCTCCTCCTTTCAATTACCCTGAGTTCAGGACTGAGAGCAACGGTCAGTGACCCCTGCTTTGGGAAGCAGCTTTAAACCACGATCCTCCTGCCCAGCTGACGGGGCATAGCCCATCTTTCCAGCCTGGCAAGGAGAGAGGTGACCCCTCCCCACCTCTGCCTGTGGGTAGTACCGATTTCTGGTGTGATTCCAGAGCAGCTCTGCAGCCTCTGGGATGTTGGGTGAGCAGGAATTCAGCTCCCAGCCAACAGAACATGAGCTCTGAAGCACAAAGGGGTTTGAAAACACTGGGATGCACAGGTTGACTGGGAACCCCTCTGAGCTGGGCAAGGTGGGAGTGGGGGATTGTCCAAACCAGCACAGCAAGTGCCAAAGGGGAGCTGAGGCGAGGGAGACCATGGTGGGACACCCCCTCTGTGACTCATCTGGGTCGTGTCTGTCACCAGGATGCTTCAATAGCTGCAGAAATAGCCCCATCCCCCCAAATCAGCCTCACCAGTCTCTCTGGGGAAGTCCCAGCCTCTTGCAGCCTTTCCAAGGGCTCTGTAAAGCTGCAGCTTTGGATGAGAAACACAACCAGGGCTCACTTGAAGCTAAAGGGATCAAAACCTCCTTTTGGCCATCCTAGTTTTGCCAGGTGGGTTTCCCACCTGGCTCCTCGCCCACGGTGCCGTAGGTGTGAGCACCACTCCTCTGGCAGCTGGAGACAGGAGCTGCTCTGGAAGCTGTGCTGCAGACTGGGGCTTGGCAGCTTCAGCCAAAATCAGCTCTTTATCAGCAGGAGAACTGCCCTCCTGTTTTAGTTTAGCAGCTAATTCCTTACAGCTTTTGGAAGAGGAAGAGAAAATATACTGGAAAGCTTAAAAACAAATGATGTAAACTCCGAAGGGAGCGAGGTTGGGACATATGCAATGTATCGCCCAGACACCGAGCTGGAAACTTATGCAGAGCCCATAAAGTGCACTTGGAGAGCTGCTCTGCACACAGGCCACACTCACCAGCTCCTGTCCAACCAGCTGCAGCTCTTTGAGGAGGGGAGAAGCAATACGTGAGAACACTTTTGCTAAACAGGCACAAACCTGCCCTTTTCCTCCCCCTCTTCCCCCCACCCCCAATCTAAACAGCAACCTTAAATAGATCCATTTTCTCTGCCTCTTCCTGAAAGAGCCAGACAGCCACAATGGCTTAAGTGGACTCTCAAAATCCAGGCATTTCACAGACACTTGGGAATTGTCTCCACAGCTCTTTTACAAGTTACAGTCAAGGACACTTAGCAGTGACAGCGTCACCGAACCGCCGCAATCTCAGCAAGAAAAGGCTCCAGCAGCATCTCTGAGCAAGTGCTTTACAAAAATGGGTCAGGTACAGAACCAGTGAGAGGTGAAGTAACCTTGTCAACCTTTGAATTTGATTTGAGAAGCTGCCAAAGTGTAAATAGCAACAGTCACTAACGAGGCCCTGATTCTGCCATCACCAAACTCCCAAATTTCCATTAACTAAGACCCAGGCTTTAAGAGGAGGGAAGGGGGTGTGGGAGGTGTGTGTGTCTTGGCATGTACAAGATTGCATGTAGTGTCATGAGTGTAAAATACACCCCAAGCAACGAGAATACTAATGGAAGTCTTATTAATCCAATTCTCTTTAATATTTTGCTACAAATTAGATCAGTCCTTTTCTATCCCGAGAGAGTCAGACTCTCCCCCTTTGGTTCTACTACATCTGGTGTGTGTGTTGGTCCAGCACTGAGGGTGATTAACACAGAGTGACACAGGTGCTGGGGTTGTTCTCAGTGTTTTGACAGGAGAAAAACAAGGGTTATGCATAGAAATGTTTGTAGTGTCAAGGCCTCAGACTAAATTCTTTGGAGCAGGAACTGTCCTTTGCCTTATCCTTGTACAGGAGCCAGACATGGTCATCCCACTTGGTGGCTTTTGTCAGCCCCTAATAAGATTAGGACAATGTTTGCTCCCATTTCTCTCAAAAACAAAGGCTGGACAGACATTTTTCCAATCTGTCATTTCACACGTACCTAAAATATTTACAGAGAAAAAGGCTCCTGCTCCTGAGAACAGAGTTAACTCACTTGCAACCAAAACCCCTCCCAGTTCCATATTAACAAGTGTGAGAGCATGTCCTGAACCCCAGCCCTGGCCTATGAGTTCAGCCTGACACATCTGTAAATGATCTTCAGCAGCGGGATCAGACCCAGAGGATCAGACTTGGAAGGGACGGCAGCATCCGCAGCCTGCAAACACTGAACCTGAGCCTCTCTCAGGGCACTGCAGGCAGCAGTGCTCCAGCAGCAGGAAACATGCAAAGGCAGCTTGGAAAGGACCCAGGAAAAACCAACCTTCACTCTGAAGACAGAGCTCCAGGTCTGGAAGGAGTTAGTACAAAAATTGTGAGGGACGAGGGAGCTTCCAGGTGCTCCTGTCGGTCCCCGGGGCTGGGAATGCAGGCAGTGCCTCCAAAAACAAGGAGCTGAAACTGCCTCTGCAGCCCTTGGTGTCTCAGGTGAAACCTGTACAGAGCTGCTCTGCTCCCAGCCCCATCTCAATCCAGAACTCCTGCACTCCCAGCACCACTAACACATGTGTCGGTGCTTTTTGCAGGAAAGGAGGTGGAAGATAAAAGCACAGTTACTATTTGACTCACAACCTGCAGATAGGGAACCACAAGAGTGATCACAACAGAGAGGCCTGAAGAGATTCTTTTGGTATAAGAATGATACAGTGGGCAAGGGGCAGAGACCCTCAGGCTCAAGGCTCCCCCCAGCCTGGGAGTACCAAGCTGGGAGCAGCTTTGGGGGAGACACAGCCACAGATGTGAGGGAGAGGTGGGGTGAGGCTGGGACACATCACCAATTCATTCCCTTTATAGAACTGGCCTGACAAGACAGGCTCAAAGCTTCCTCCTCAGGAGGAATGTACACAGAAATGTCACACACCCCCTCCACTCCCAAACCCCCTCAAGGAAGTTTCAGAAGTGCCATAATCCACAAAGGACACAAGGTGAATCTCATCCTGAGAAATCCTTCTGCTGTTCCTGGAAAAAAAACCTTTGCTGCAAACCCAGGGCTTACCTGAGGGGACAGGGAAGGTCATAAATAGCTTGAGCTTCTCCCAAAACACATTTGAGGAAAGGCAAAGAATTACCTCAAGGGTCAGGAAAACAGTCATTTTTAAACACTGTAAACATGCAGGGTGGCAAAGCTGCCTGCCCCAGTTGCCCCAGCTCGCTCTCAAAACGTTGCCTCAGCTTCAAAGCTGAAAGTCTTCTTGTCCTGGGAACAGCTCTGTTTTCCCTCCCCTCTGTCCTTAGCTGGCAGCTCCGTCACAAACCACCGCTGGCTCTGTCCCTTTGGCCATGAAGCTCATTGTCCAGTAATCTGTGCTGGCATAACCTTTGGGAGAGGCAATGGAGAGCCCATATTAGATGAGTCCATCCTTAAATGACTGCTCCCATTTCCCACAAAGGGATGTGTCCATGCTGAAGCTCTTTGGAGACACAGTTCCCTCAGGGAACGCTGGGTTTGTGATACCCATCATGTCTTGGGCAGCCTACACAGCTCATTTTGACACTGAGCACCTCATGGGATCCCACTGTTTGGGTTCCAGGCCACAAACTCCCAATCCAGAAGGATCATCCTCTGTACTGCAAAAAGCAGGCACACACCAGTTTGGGAGTGACAACAGCACTGACCAGTCTGGAGGTGGTAATGGCACAAACCACTGTCCCAGGTCTCAGAAAAGACCCAGCTGGAAGCAGCCCCCTGACTCCAAGGGATGTCCCTAAACACCAGGGACAGTACTCACCCAAATCCCCAGCTTCCAGCTCCACCTTGAACATCTCACAGTGTCCTCTGCATGTGTCCAGAGGTGCAACAGTCAGGGTGAGCTGCCCACTTCCAACAACAAAGAGGCTGTGCAGGCTGTAGCTCTAGGATGAAAGGACAGGATTTCAAAGGGCTGGCCAGCTTTCCTTGGATCTGTCTGACCACATGAGGGGCAAGTCACCGCCCTGCAGGCAGGTGAGACTGCAAACAACAGGTTTGCTGCTGCCCCCAGGTACCAGTAGACTACAGACTCACAGAACCATGGCTGAGGTAGCTGCATGCAGGGGTTCTCCTCCTCTCCAAGGCAATGTAGGCCCTGCATAACCCCAAAACACACCATAAAATAGAGGAGGAGATCAGGCCAGAAGCCTGAAGTGTCACTATCTTCAATGAAATGTCTCCATGTGCAGGTATCTTGGAATGGGTGGGACTTCCTGCCAGGAACAGCTCCTAAAATGCAGCTCTTAAATGAATTTGGCCAAATTGTTCACAAAAAGATCATCCCCTCACCCAGCTACAGAGCAAGGGCAGGATATAGATGTGAATGGAGCTGGGATCCCACATGGACATCCCTGCCCATGGCCAGGGGGGTTGAAACGAGAGGATCCTTAATGTCTCTTCCAACCCAAACCATTCTGGGATCCATTCTCTGATTCAACTGCTGAGATGGGCACTGGGTATCTCCTGTCCATGACTGGACACAACTGCTGGGAGGTACAGCCACCCTGAGGTGCCACTCGACACAGGGATGGACAGAACTGATACAACCCTAAATGCTTCTTTTCAGGATTGTATCAGCTGAAAAAGCCCTGTAAACCCCACAAAGACTTGGAGTGCTGGAGGACAACTGACAGTCAGGGAGATAATGTCTCTGGGATGAATTTCTCACCTTATTCCCCAAATCTGGATGGCGGATGAGGAAGCAGCTCTCCAGGGACACTGTCTTAGGAAAGGACAGCAAAGAGGGAGCACGTAAAAATTCCTGCAGAATCCCAGATTTATTCACAGATTTGTTCCTAAACAGAAGAAAACAACCCATATTAAAAAAATATCACACAATGATAATGTCTGACAAAATTCTTCACAAACATTCATGCCTGATCAAAGTATGACAGACCAGCCCTGGGAGCAAAATTCCACCCCTCAGCCTCTAAACCTATGCTCCTTCCTATCTTCCCCTTTCTTCCTGCAGCAGGACCACGTGAACAGGGAACAGACAGATCATGCTGGATGGCTAAACTTAATTTTCCTCTCTTCTTGCCTTGAAACAATCCCAGTCATCGACTGGATCCATTAGTTACAAAAGATGCAGAGAGGTGGCATTGTACACAACCATAACTGAAACCACATGGTGAGGCCAGGGGGGATCCAGGCTTATCCTCTAGACTAGAAAATGGAACTGGAAAAGGCAGGGTGGGGTTTGTTGTTTTTGACATGATTAATACTTCTGCATCCTGACCATCCCCCTACCAGCACTTGCTCTGCAGTCTGAGAGAACTCGGAGTTTTCCACATCTTGTAGCCACACTAAAGGCTTTGGCAAAAAGCTTCTGGTTAAAAGGGGACAGGATCAGTGTTGGCCATTTTTTCTGCATGAGAACAAACACAGTTTGCAGGATGCCCTGGCCTTCTGTTACTTCCCAGTGTTTGCAGAAGTCATGGAATGTCTCCTCAGTCAGCACCTGTGGGGGGGGATTCCCACTGAGCAGACAGGGGTGAGCAGAAATGTGAACCAGTTACCTCAGGTGATCAGACCACAGCCCAGATAATTAATCCACAGCCTGAAGAACAGGAGTGAGCAGTCACTGGAATATTTTTGTCTTGTAAGAGGAGCCTGAAGTCCAAGCCACAACGCTCCATGTTTAGTGCAGAAGTCTTGGAACAAATCAGTGCCAGCAAGCAGAGAAAAGCCTGTAACCCACTCCTGTTCTCCTTCCCTCCAGCTAAAGTGCCATTTGCAAGCACTGGTGGTTCACACAGGTAGAGTCTGTGTCCATCTCTCACATGTTTTGTCTTTCACTCACCAGGGAAAGAAAAAAGGGCAGCTCCACAACTCAGCTGAATTTTCTTCTATTATAACCTCTGCCAGTTCTGGATCCTGGGACTGGAAATGCTTCAGTTCCTCATAGGAGAGATGCTGCCCTGTCTTAAAGGACACAAAACAAAGATCAAAGCTGTGCACCCAGAGTTCCTCCCTGCTCCCATTTCCCTCCTGCCAAAGAGCATCCAAGATTGCTAAGTTTCCAAATACAGTGATCATCAGTCGAAGGAGTGAACTCTCAACCCCCACACCTTTACACTGGGGTGAAATGTCTTCTTGGACATGTGTTCTACCTCAAGCAGCAGTTTTGAGTTTGTGGATGACAATACTGGGCAGGAGGCTTGGGACAGTGATATTGAAGAGTTGGGACTAATCACCCAGCCTCACAAATCCATGCATTACCTTGATTAGAAAAGGCTGGTGCCTCTGGAGCTCTTCTGATAGTTCTCTGGAGTCTGTCACTATCTGAAGGCTTTTCACAGCAGAACAGACTGTGCAGTTTGCAGGAAGTGCAGAAGTGTTCTGTCTGCAACCTGCTGCCCACCAGTCCTGGCATTCTTGGGAAGAAACAAGAGAAATGTGTTTAATTAAGAGCAAAAATGAAATGGGAAGGAGACAAACCTGACGATAAATTCATTATCCCTAACGTGAAACACTGAGATTTCTTATAGTTTCTGGTGCCTGTAACTCAGAAAGAAAAAGCTTCACTGGGCAGGGAACTGGAGAGAATGTTCCCAGCACATTTTGGAGATACAGCTGAAATGGGAGAGCTCCATGGAAATTCCAAGACTCTGTTCCCAAGGCATATCCTTTCATTATCAACAGAAGGATGACAACCATCATATGTAGTGTAATAAACTGAAACAAGTCTATAAGCAAAAGAGCAACCCAAATGTGTTATCAAGGGAATAACACCCAGGAGACAAAAAAATAAAAAAAGATCCAGGAAAGAGTAGCTGGCAGCAGGAACCCTCCTAGGAAATACCTGGAATCACCGTCCTCCCCTTTACCTCTGTGTTAATAAAGAATTATTCTGTCCCAGGCAATGTTTGCCCAGTTTGCAGAAGGTGCCAGTGAATGTGGGATTTCACCAAGATTGCTGCTGCTGTTTTTATTCATTCCATGCATTGACTTGGAGATGAAACAGGGAGAAAAGTCCCAGCATGAGGAAGCCCTGGACCACAGCTACATCCATTTTAAATTCCAGAAATCGCTGTTATGCCACAATCAGCTGAACTGGCCTACAATGTTTACACTTCCAAAAATTCAATTTTTACATGAAAGCACAACTTGATGTCTATATCCTCCTCCAATTTAACAGCCCTCCCAAGACAAAAAAATGCAAACATAAGAGAAGGGACGTGCTGCAGCACGGAATGAGCAGGACAACGGTGAACATCCCACATATTTCTATGCTAAAGGATGTGCAGCAGCAGCCACCACACCGAAAGGATGTGGCTCTAATCCCACAAAACCACAGAATATCCAGTCCAATTGCTGGCCTGCACAGGACACCCCAAAATCCCACCCTGTTGTCCCAACACCCCTTGAGCTCTGGCAGCCTTGGTGCTGTGCTCACTGCCCTGGGGAGCCTGTTCAGTGCCCAACCACCCTCTGGGGGAAAAACCTTTTCCTGAGATCCAACCTAAACCTCTGACACAAATTTCATACCTGGAGATACAGCAGAAGGTTGTGAGAAACGGGAGAGCTTCATGGAAATTCCACTTCAAACACCAATTTTGTGGCAGCAATAGCCTTGGTTCTGCTGCCTTAATCCCATGGGAGATGTTTAACTTGGGAAATGGCAGCAAACCCATCCCAGCTCCTGATCTGTCAGGGTGGGTTAGGAAAAACCCAGGGCCTGGGACACATCTCACATGAAACATCCCAAGATCTGCTCTCACAACAGGCCCACCCATCCCAGCTCATTGCTGCAAATTCAGGAAACAAAGGGGATGGAAAAGGGGAGAAAAAACAGTGAGGTCTGTCTGAAAAACAAAGTTGGGAAACAAGGATGAACAGCAGCTTTTGGGGGGAAAAAAGACCACGCACAACCTGCCTGTTACTGCCATCACCATTCCCAGCCAAGTTCACGCTCCTGCACATGGGAAATAACAGCACTTAATGGGAAAGCTCTTGTTTTATTTTCCCCTCTGACATCTGCAACAGGCACCAAGGAATGTTATAGAGGATTTAGGTTTGTTGGGACATGACAACAAGGAGCAGACTGGGATTCATTTTGTTTCTTTCTCGCTGAGTATTTCCAGTCGACTCCCAAATGCTGCATTTCCCACCCTACTGCTGGGATATGGACTGAAAGGGATCAGGATATAATTCCCAGTCTTTCTGGAAGACACATCTACGCTGCTTTCAGGGAAAGGGGGAATAAGGCAAAACAAAGTGTAAAATCCTTCTTGCAAGCAGAAGTCCCACTCCCATGAGAAACTGCTCCAACGTACTTTCCCTCCCTGCTCACAAGAGAAAAAAGCAAATCTTTGTTCCACTGCCTGCAGAAAGCTTCAATTTTACAACAACAAAAAAACTCTACTCACAAAAAACAGCTGGTCAGGGACAGGAAACAAAAGGCTGAAAGATCTCACCAGAGAAAGGGCAGTCGCCCCGAAGAGAACAAGAAAACATATCTTATGGTCTGTCATCAGATGGGGAGTACCAGGACTATAATTTCTCTCTGGGCAAAACTCAGAAACTTCATCCCAGAGCATTAAGCACAGCTGTCCCCAAGTTTTCTCTCTGGGCTCAGGGCAGTACCCCATGCAACGGGATGCTAATCAGCTTGACAGTAGAGAGCTTGATTCCTCTTTTGAGCCAGGCTGGGATATTTGCATTCTCAATTGCTCGATTCAGAGGTGATTTCTTTTCCCCATGAATAACTGAGCACGGTTGAGACGCATTTCAAATGCTGCAAGTGGGGTTGTGGGATTTTTTTTTTTTTTTGGTAATTAATCTTTTAGATTTATTGTGGAGGGTGTTAGTCTGTGCACCAGCATGTGTGTGACTGGCATGACAAGTACGGGCAGCGCCTGCCCTTCCCAGGGAGGGCAGGAGGAGAGACAGAGGAGCCAACATGAACTGCACACTGGGGACCAAGGCAGGATTTTACCCAGGATGCTTATTTTCTCTTCTTACCCTCCCTGCATTCCTTTTACATTATCACCCTGCCCAGACAGCCTGGGGGATTGTTTTGGTGGAAGTGGCGCGCTGTCTGTGCGCACGCACGCCCTGCGTGGGGATGGAATGGAAGGTGGACTCTTCATCCCAGCACAACCATCACACTGTGGTCCCATCCACTCTCATCCAGTGCTGGGTGTGGGCAATCCTCCCTGGGGAGCTGGAGTGCAGGAGAGCAGCTGTTACACTGAACTGTCCATTATGGAACAGAAGTGTCGGCCAGTCCCAACCAACCTTTCCTCTGTGCTTTCTCACCCCTTTCTGAGGGGCAGCCTTCACCTTGCCAAGCAGAACCTCAGTTTCCCACTGGTCCTACCCACCTAATATCTGCTTTTATGTGTTATTATTTCTCCAGAACAAGAGCTGCCTTCTCCCCTGTGTCAGGAGAGCTCCTGACAGCACAGCCAGGGCTGGGATTTCCAGCTGCTAACACAGCACACACCAAGAGATAACAACTTTCCCTTGAAACACAGCTATGATTAATGCAACAAGGAGTTTATGACTCTACTTTCCAGTATGCAGAAAAATAATTTTCAACTCAACATCAATTTAAAATAAGTACCCCGCCCTTCTTAGCCTTTTTCACAGAGGATCTCCCAAATTTCTGGCTGTCCCCAGCACTACAAAGGGGTGTGTGTGCACAGGCCCAGAGATGCTGGGTGTGGACAATCAGATTGGAAGCTCTGAGGTTTCTGGAAGACCTGGCCCTGCTTCTGCCCATTGCAGCAAAGCAAATTAACTCATGGAAACTTGCCCACATGGATCTGGGAGCAGGATCTCAGCAAGGCCTGTTCTCTTCAGGGACCATATGGAGGGCGCAGGATCAGTCTGTCTGTGCAGCAGGTTCAAAGGGAACCTTTTGTATCCTTTTGTTCCTGCAGGATACAGAGCCAAGGGCTGCTCCTGACCCTAACAAAGTATTGAAAACACAAAACCTCCTGTGTGTAGAACTGCAGGTGCTGAGGCAGCTTGCTGGCTCCTCACCAAGCTGCTTTGCTCCCCAGCACTCAGGACTGCAAGGCTGGAACAATGTCCAGCAGGCAAGTGACAGCCAGGTCTGCACAGGGAATTCTGATCCAAGGGGAGGGAGATGCCCCCAGGACCTCACAGTGCCCCCAGGTGTTGTGTCTGTGGGGGTTGCTGCTGCCATCACCCATGATAACTCCCCAGAGGGCTGGTTAATGCACTAAGCAGCACCTCCAGAACCTGCAAAGGTTGGTTCCAAATCCCACATTCCTCTTTCTGAGGATGAGATTATTCCCCAGTCCCACCAAATACCTCACCAGGGACCAGTCCTACAAGTATTCAAGCAACTTCAGCAAGTCTTAGATGAACTTGGGGCTCCCAAGAATGGCAGGGCACTGAACATTCCCAGACATTTCTTTGTCCTTTCTTACAGGTCCATTGTACAAACCTGGCTGTTCCATTCAAAGGTGATTCTGTCCCTCTGCCCCACCCAGGTGAGACTCCACCTGCAGAGCTGCCTCCAGCTCTGGGGTTCAACATCAGAAAGACATGGAGCTGTTGGAGCAAGTCCAGAGGAGGTTGTGAAAATGCTCCAAGGGCTGGAGCCCCTCTGCTCTGAAGCCAGACTGGGAGAGCTGGGGGGGTTCACCTGGAAGGTTCCAGGAAGACCTGAGAGCCCCTTCCATGGCCTAAAGGAGCTCCAGGAGAGCTGGAGAGGAACTTTGGACAATGACCTGGAGTGACAGGACAAGGGGGAATGGCTTCCCACTGCTAGAGGGCAGGGTTAGATGGGATATTGGGAAGAAGTTGTTCCTTGTGAGGGTGATGAGGCCCTGGCACAGGTTGCCCAGAGAAGCTGTGGCTGCCCCATCCCTGGAAGTGTCCAAGGTCAGATTGGATGGGGCTTGGAGCAACCTGGGCTGGTGGAAGGTGTCCCTACCCATTGCATGGGGTGGAACAAGATGAGCTTTAAGGCCCCTTCTCACCCAAACCATTCCATGATTCTGTGATGAAGGACCCATGAGATCCCTCAATGCTCTGATATCCAGTTCCTACTCCCACAGAAGGGCTGCAGCTCTCCCTGCAGTTGAACATCTCTTGCTTCCTTTCCAGATGCTGGATTTTACAGTGCTGCTTTCCATTATTCCAAGGGCAGGGATTTGCAAGGTCCAGCCCTTAACCTTAGAGTGAAATTGCAGCTCATAACCTACTGTTATTGCTTTGACAGCCAAAGAATGTACAGGGCAGGTTGCTCTTGCTCCTGAGATCTGACCAGCCACTTGCTGCCTTGGGATCACTGCAGACTCACAGGTACTCCTTGAGTACACAGCTTGTAATTTGTGCTGCACCACTGCAGCTGGACATACTCTGTGCCTACCACCCCCTGTCCCAGGTTTTACAGAAAGACAAAACAGTATTTAAAAATCTCAAAGCAATTTAGACACCAATTCATGATCACAACCTATGACACAGGTAAATCCCATCATTCTTACTTTACAGCTGTAGGAATTCCCAGCTCTGCAGTTACCATGTGGCACAGTTTGGAGGAGGAGGCATTCGAAGCACTTTGTTGCCCAAGCAGAGTTTCCCAAACTCCATCTTGCTGAAATTCTTCACTAAAAATTAATTCAATCATTTATAATGTCATGCCAAAGTCAGGCTAAACCGATGGGTTCTTAAGTAAGTTAGGCAGGAAACATAAGGATTATTAATTACAGCCTGGGAGTGCTGATTAAGGGCTGCATCACAGTGGGGGTTTAAATATATACCACAAAGAGTGTCCCTGTTCAGCACAAGATCCTCACCCCTTCCTCATATTGAACTTTCATTGTCTCTCTGAGCATATTGAATATATTTATACCAGGAGAAGAAAGTACCTCCCAGTTTGGTTCATAGCATTTTTAGGAACAGCCAGGAACAAAATAACAGCTACAAATGAACCCATCAAGGAACCTTTATTGTTGTTCTGGGTAAGAAGTCAACAGCTCGAAGAACTCCTCATTCATCTCACTAATGGGTACCGGCTGCTCAAACAGCCCAAGGATGATTAGTCAGTCTCTAGCAAAGCACGAAAATGATTTTGATCCAGTGAGACATTGTGAAATCAAGTCTGCTGAGCTGAGCCCAAGAGGAATTCACAGTCCACTGGGGCAAAAGAGCATTGTTTCCAGGAGAAATCTGCACCTACCAGTCAAGAAAGCAGAAGGCAGGGGCCAAGCTGTCAGGGAAGCATCCAAAGTCCACTCCAGCTGCACCTCTGGTTACCTGCCCCAGACAGCTTGTGCTGCTCTGGCAGTGGCTGCATCAACAATCTGCCTTGGAGGAACAGCTTGGGAAACAAATCCCTCCCAGCTGCTGTCCCCTGCCTGCTGGTGGCTTCAGCCTGTAAAAGGTTTGACATGTGTGTGTCACAAAAGGGCTCTGCCAGGCCATTAAATGCCTCTGCAACAGGCCACCTATGGCAAATGCTATTTCCAGGGAAGCAAATCCAAAGGGAGAATTCACTTGCTCTGCAATTGAGGAAGCAAGAAATCCTGGAATTATCACAACAAGAGAAGCAAAATGAAGAGTTTCTCATGTTCCAGGGTACCACAATGATTTGGAGTTAGTTTACTGCCAGCAAATCCAAATAAACAGTGCACTGGCTGAACAGGGGCCAAAGTAACACCGTGTATGAACAGCCTGGCACCGCCCTGCAGTGCAAAGTCAGCCCTTTTATTCCCCTGTGAACGAGCCAACACATGTCTGTTGGTCTCTCAGGTTATATCACAAAAGGGTTGTTTATACACACACACAGGAGCAGCTACACTGGCAGCTGTGCAGAGATGGGAGGGAGCCCTGCACAGTTGCTGTGACCCACAACCATCTCCAAGTGCTCCAGCTTGAGAACACACACAAAAACAAGAGCAAAAACCAGCTTGACTTTGCTTAGGAAAAAAAAAAGTAACATCCTCTGCGAGCAAGAGGAGAGAGCCAGGCTGAAGGCAACAAGTTAGAAATCAGATCCTGCCTTACCTCCCAAGCAGATTGTTGTGCAACCCTTCATTCAGAGCAGGCCCATGTTCCTTGGGCTCAGACATCCCTGAACCCCACGGGTCAGATGCAGCGTGGGCTGCAAAGCCCATAGGGAAAGGCTGGCTGGAGACCTGGCTGCTCATCCCACACTGCACTCAAGGAGCAGAAAGTGCATCCCTGTGCAAGGTAGGAGTGCTGGATGCTCCCTTCCTGCACAGAGCTGTGCCAAGGATAAACACACTGCAAGGCTACAGCCAGAGGAGTGAAAGGAAACGTGTTGGGCCCCTCGCAGGCTGCCTGCAAAGGGTTAAGATCAGAGAGAAGACAGGAGCTGGCCAGGAGCCAAGGCAAGCCTCCAGCTAAACCCAAGGTGGCCAGCCAAGAGGCAAAGGCTGCTGCCCTCTCCCAGTAACCAGCTGCTGTCCTCCCCCAGTAACCCAGCCTGCTGTGACCCGTCCCCACAAATAACTCTGGCACCCAGCAGGCCTTGGGATGTGAACAGTGCCAGGCCATTTACAAGGTGCTGCTAAACACTGCTCCTCCAGCTGGGTTCCTTGCTCTGGGATAATTATGGATGAATCCATAAACGTGATTTTAGCCCTACTGATCTAAGCAAAAAGGAGTATTTAACACAAGGAGTGTTCTCCAAGCTGGGGGCAACTTGCACAGCATCTCTTTTCCAGGTGTGCTGAGCAGCTTCTGACCCAGCTGATTCTGAACTGTGTAGGATCAGTGTAGCCAGGCCCAAGTCTCATTAAGAGAAGCAAAGCTGAACTTTCCTCAAGGTCATTAGAGCCCCCTGCTATCAGCAAGTTGTCCCATTGCTGGGCCACAGCCTGTACCCCAGTGACAGACCTGCTCTGCTGAGGTTTTTGAGCTGCAAGGACTGAACTTCCCATGGGCAAACACTCAAGTTAATCTGGGAGCAGCTTAATGCTCTGCCCATCACATCACTGTGTGGCTGGCAGGGAGCAGTCACCAACCAGCTGACATCAAAATTCATATTTAGACATTAAAAAAGCTAAAAAGATGACACAGTTGCAAAAGGAAGAACCACTGGAAATCAAGTAGAGTGACCACCACTGTGGTTTTAAAACTTCTGTTGAAAAGAAGAGAAAACCCCTTTTCATTTGGCTTTGATTAGTACAGACTTTGAGAGCTCATCTATTACTTCCTAATGCTTGTAGAGGAGAGGGAAGTACTCATATCCCTACTTTGCACCAGAGAACTGAAACACAGAGGGAATAACTTGCCATCCCAGCCTGTGTCAGGGGAGAGAAATGAATCCAGGTTACACAGACCCTACTTTCTCCTTGGAATAGCATTAGATAGCCTTGAGTTAACCCACATGCCCATCAAAATCCACTGTGTTCTGTACAGCAGGCAGACCCAGAGGTCTGACAACCCATCACCTCCCTGGGGCTACGTGAAGCACTGGTGTATCTGACAAGAGCTGCAGGCCTGGAACAGCCAGTGTGACCCAGCTCTGAGCCTTTCACAAGCTCTGCATAAACACCAGCTCAGGAAGAGCAAATGCAAACCACATTTCCACAGATCTTTTCCCCAGCTGAAGGGATCTTGCCCTGGGAAAACAGCTGAAAGAGAGGCACAGACGCCAAACCCAGGGGTCTAAGAGTCAGCTTTGAAGAAACAAAGGGTGGGAACACTAGGTTTAATATGGGATTGATTTGGGGGAGAAGGCCAGGGAGCAACAGAGCACAGAGACAGGCAAAAAGGAAATTTACTTTGGACCCAGTCCTACAAACTGAACGCAAGAGAGTTTTGTGGATGCTGCTCACCTCGGCTGCTCAAAGGTCCACCCACAGCCACCGACAGACAGGCAGCCCTTGTCACCCACAGCATGGCTCTTAGGTGAAAGGAACAAGGATGGAGGTCAGGTCACCACGAGCAGGAGGGAGAAGGGAGCAAATCCTGCACCACTGCTCCTCCCAAAGCCTCATCACCGCTCTGACATGGGCTCTTGGGGGAATGCAGGCAACTGAGCTCCCCTTGTTCTGCAACACAAACCTGGCTGCTCAGCCCACACCTACCAGGGGACCGGGCTCCAACCTCAATCCCGGACACAGGAAAGCTGCCCCACAGCTCAGGAGGGGCAGGACATCCCAGGCTGCAGCCCCACAAGGAAGGAACCAGACCACCCGTGCGCCCACGCTCGCCTCGGCCGGGCCGTGTCTGCGCCACGGGGGAACTCTGCCAGCACTGCCGGTGGGCCGAGGCAGCCTCCAAACTGACAACAGGTGGCTTCCAACAAGAACAGCCCCAGCTGGATTTGAACTGGTGCCCGAGCACAGAAAGCTCCAAGTTTCATCCTCAGCCCCCTCAAAATTTTCATCCACCAGGATCTGCGTAAGGAAAGGAAGAGGAGTCTGTACGCGGAGTCCCTTCGTTAGTGGTTTGCTCTGCTGCTCAGTGCAAACATGCTTTTTAGGGAAGAGAAGACTCAGAGGGGATCTCATTAAGGGATATAAATATCTCCAAAGGGTGCCAAGAGGATGGTGCCAGACTCTATCCAGTGGTGCCCAGCAACAGGACGAGGAGCAATGGCCATAAACTGAAACACAAGTTTCACCTCAACACGAGGAAGAACTTCATTACACTGAGGGTGGCAGAGCTCTGGAACAGCTGCCCAGGGAGGGTGTGGAGTCTCCCTGTTTGGAGACATCCCAAAAGCACCTGGACACATTCCTTTGTCTCCTGCTCCAGGTGGCCCTGCCTTGGCATGGGGGTTGGACTGGGTGATCTCCAGAGGTCCCTTCCAACCCTAACAATCCTGGGATTCTGTGAGCAGAGAACACCAGACCTGCCTGCAAGACCTCCCAGCCTTATGCTCCCAGTAACAAACAGGATGACAAGATGCAGCTTTACCCCTTCCCTTCAATGGGCCACAAGGCCAAAATTAGGGGCAAAATAATACAAACGTGCACAAGGCAGGGCTGAAAGAGCTTATTAGACCACTCTGCCCCACACCAGGAAACTCCCCCTTCCAGATCCCTGCTGGATGGCTTTACCAGTGTCCTCTAAGCAGCAAGCTGTGAAGGTGACACCAGTGTCACTGGGACAGCCCCGGTGGCCACAGCTGCCTGCTGGGAAACCAGGACACGAGGGATTCCCACAGGAACCCAGCCAAGGTTCAGGCTGGGTGCTGCACTCTCCCATTCAAATAGCCAGGGTCTTCTCCAGGCCCTTTTGCTGAGGCAGGATCAAAGTCTGCCCAGCCATCCCTAGTCAGTGTGTTAATTGGGACATGCTGAGGTTTCCACCACAACCTAATGCTGTGGAAAAATAAGAGTGGCAACTGCCTCATTCCCTTGTCCTCTCTCCTCCTTCCCCCAGAACTGGCTTGCTGCCCACCCTATTGCTCACCACTTCTGCAGATTTCCAGGACTCACAGAAGCATGAGGGATTTTATGTGCATTTAAACAACATCACATCCTTCCTCTGCATCCACCCTTCCCTTTTCCCCTGTTCCTTTCCATGTTTCCCAGTCTCCTCACCATTCAGCTTGTTTTCCCAAACCTTAAATTTGAGCCTAGAGTTGCTCCTGTTCTTATTTATCCTCACAAGAAGATGCTCATGATTTTAGGCAGCCCTTGTCCTAGAAACCTTTTGCTGTCCCAAGGAACCTCCCTGGGCTCTCCTCATCCCAATCCTGTGGTATCTGAAGGAAGAACCTGTCAACTTTCTGGACAAAATCTGACTGAACAAATATCATGGAATCACAAAATGGTTTGGGTTGGAAGGGACCTTAAAGCTCATCCAGTTCCACCCCCTGCCATGGGCAGGGACACCTTCCACCAGCCCACGTTGCTCCAAGCCCTGTCCAACCTGGTCTTGGACACTTTCAGGGATGGGGCAGCCACAGCTTCTCTGGGCAACCTGTGCCAGGGCCTCCCCACCCTCACAAGGAACAACTTCTTCCCAGTATCCCATCTGACCTCTGGCAGTGGGAAGCCATTCCCTGTTGTCCTGTCACTCCAGGCCCTTGTGAAAAGGGAAATGAGCATTAAAAATTTCCATCTCCATGCAGGAGCAGAGGGGTGTTCACTCATGGCAAAGCTGAAATGCAGTAGATAAGCAGGTTCCTAATGCCAGCTGCTTATCAGAGCCATCTCCTCAGGTTTGCTTTTTACTCCCAGAAAGATCCCAGTGTGTAAGGAAAGGGAGGAACAATGGGGGATACCCTGTCCCACCCATACAAACCCAAATCAACAGAAATGCCACGTCAGGGGAAGAGAGGGAGACACACACAGAGAATGCAGAATGGGTGCTGGCATTTCAGGGAGCCCTTTTTAGCTCTGCCAGGAAGGTCAGAGCCAGCACAGACAACTCCAGCACAATGAGGTGCCCAAGCTAAATATAAACCCATCGAGGGCATGGGTACAGGAGTTTGTTTTTACAGTGAACCAACAGACCATCAATATTGTGCCACATCCCTGCACCAAATAATTCCCAGCTTTATCATTACTGACAGTCTTTGTGTTTTAGCAGAGAGGCAGAGCCCAGGCTAAGTCAGTGGAAATGATTAACTGAGAATGAGAAATGCCCAAACTTTTCCATTTCTGTTATGCCATTAGAGGAAAATCTATGATGTTCCTCTCCTGTGATGGGATCACCTCATTAGGGAGCCCTTATCTGACTTCCTCACACACACACTGCCCTAATGTTATATTAACTGCTATGAACACCACAGCACTCAAGCCCCCAATATACCACTTTTTTTCCAATATACCACTTGGCAAAAACTACTTTTCCTTAAACCCAGGTCACACGTTGAGGTTTCTACACATTGCTCACAGATACCAAGATCTGGTTGAGAAATTGTTTTTGCATTACTCAGAAAAGAAAAGGTGACATTTACCCAGCAGAGCTATCTCAGTTCTGCTTCTCAGAACTGCAGAGATTTCTAGAGGAAAGGGAGCTCTTGAGGAAGAAAAAACCCGAGGTGTTAAAAGCAAGGAAAAGAAAAATGTGCAAGAACGAAATCATCAAGTTAAGAGATAAAATATGCTCCAGCCCCAATGAAGACAGAACTCAGGATGCTATTTTTAAACAGCAAAAGAGAAAACCACGATGCCAAGCCACTAACACATTTGTTATTTGGTGCCCTGGGAGACACTCGTGTGGCTGGTATTTAAGTTGGTATTTCTTGCTAGGCTTATGTTACAGCAGAGAAATCATGTCCTTACTCTCCAGCATGTACTTCTTGGCAATGGGCAGAGGGAGCAGCCGGATGTGGCCGATGAGGGAGCCCCAGGCCTGGGCTCTGGAGAGCGGAGCTTCAGGAGGCAGCGGGTTGTAGGGCTGGATCACGAAGTAAACAGTCAGCAAGACCAACCCCAGGGTGAGCAGGCCCTGTGAGGGAGAACAGGCACAGAGTTAACTATCCTGCAGGGAGTTGAGGTGTCCTCAGACCAGGACACACCTTCTGGCTGGTATCAAAGGGCTGTGGTCGTGCACTGTGAGATGAACACTCGTATTTTTGCTGTGGCTCCTCGTTCAGCTGCAATGCTATTTATGTACAGGGCTGTCACTCATCTTTATTATTAGGGCTGCCCAAGCATGAAATTCAGCAGCCTTCAAACCCAAACCACACAACCCTGCTCCTAATATTTCAGCACTGCAAATAATCCAGCAGGAGATCAATGAGGATTATCTACAGATAGTTCCGATTCCTCCCACCTAATCAAATAAAAACTTGCACTCCTGCCATCCCTCTTACACAAGGAAAACCCTGTGGCTTTTGCAAACATCCGTCAAGCCTCGAAACACTTTGGCAGAGTTGGCACCAGCTCCCTCCTCCATACCAGAATCCCAAATAAGCCTCTCAGAGATGACATGACGCATTTCTCTCCCCCCTTGGCCAAAGTCAAACTGAATCAACAGCAAAAACAAGAACAGAAGCTGAAAGTTCAAATTTGCAGTTCCCTGTTCTCCTGCTTTTTATAGGACATGAGGAAGAAAGCTTGGATTTTTTTTTTTTTTCCAAATAGAAACCATTGTGATGGTTTGGTAAAGATGACACTAAAGTATTACTGAATATTATGTCAGTGGGAAAGTTTTCATCCTTGTAGCAAACACCTGCTCTAGTGGAAGGTGTCCCTGCCCATGGCAGGGGCTTGGAACCAGATGATCTTTAAGGTCCCTTCCAACCCAAACCAGCCTGGGATTATTCTGTGATCTCAAACCTACCTAACAGCATCCTTTCACTCACTTTGCAAAACTTTTTACAGCATCTTTAAGTTAAGCCTTTCAAAACATTTTTTCCTAGCATCAAGCATGATGGTAACAGGTTTATTTTATAGACTAGAAGGAAAATAAAGACAGGTAGAAGCTTGTGGCAGGGTCAGAGTTGGGTTCATTATCCAACCCTGAACTTCAAGAATTTCCTTCCTCATATTTCCACTCAGAGTGCCAACACAGGGAATCTTTATATGAAAAACAAATCAAAGTCTCATTTAATAATTTAAGGGAGAGGAAGGTGTTGACATGGTAAATTTTCAGCACACATGAGCCATTTCAAATCTCGGTCAGCTGTCTCCTGTTCTCAAACCAGCTCATGACACAAAGGAAGGAAGCTACACTTCCCAGCTTTTTAAACAAGAGATCTTGGAAAGTTCCTCAAGAAAATGCAGTGGGAAATAAAAGGCTCAGGTGCAAAAGGAGGACTCAGACCCTCACATGATGTGCACATGCACAGAAGCCACCTTACCTTGTAGAGAGCCACTAAGAGAGGGTACCGTGGAGGGCCCCTTTGGGGTTCATTCCTTTCCAAGAGCTGCTTGATGAACTTCTCAATGGCTTTTTCTGACATGCCACACTGGTGGCCAGTCTGCCTGACCAGGTCAATCGTCTCTGAGAGCTTGTCATAGATGCTGAGCTCATTGGCCGAAAGCTCCATGGCCTCTGGTGAGAAATCCCTGTGGAGAGATTCGGTGCATTAACAGAAATCCCACAGCACAACACCAGCGTGTGCACAGGGATCCCAGCAACATGGCAATGCCCAGGAAAGCAGGAAGGCTTCCTCTGGAGCAAACCTGCTCCCAGCCAACAGCACAACATTCAGCTGCAGCCCGAACAGTCTCTGCTGGTTCAGTATCTCCCGCCGACTCAAAGAAGCCGTGAAATTCCCTGACAAGAGCAGAACCGGCTGAGATTCGCAGCTTATGTAAATGAACAAAGCCTCCCAGAAATCAATGAAACTCCAGTTATTCATCTATTCCAAATGAATCCGTCCCATAAAGCGATTGCTCACCCAGTACAAAAGCCAACAATACAAAGCTGATCATCACACACAGCAGCCAAGTTAAGCTCTCCCGCGCTATAATTTTAGTCGCTTATTTTAACCTGGATTTGTTTTCGTGAAATCCCCCCCGTCAGCAATAGGAACAGGACAGAGAGACAAGCAGGATGTGTGGGGCAAAGTTCAGCAGTTTACAATTTGTTTAAATTTTCGCAACCTAATGTCCAGGCCAACTGATTATTGAGTAACAGCAACGTGTGACAGCAGGCAGCAAAGCTCCCACCTTCCTCTCTCAAGTTTGCCTGCAGGTCGTCACAGGCAGAAATGCCACAGAACTAAATATCTCAGCAAGAACACAAGCTTGTAAGAACACATCTATGAGCAAGAAACACTGAATGGTCAAAAAAAAAAAAGAAATATGTTTCTCTCCCACTCGCCCTCGGCCACAAAGGCCTCGCCCTACCAGGAGCAGCAGTGGGCTGAAGAAAACATGGAAATAAATTGCTGGAAAAGGTAAAAGATGTCAATGCAAGAATCCCATTGTTAAAGAGATATTTTGCCTTGGGAAAAACCCTGCTGGGGGAATGGCAGAATCTGTAAAGTTTTGCTTTGCCTCTTGTTTCTGAGCTAGGTAACTCTAATCTGGTCTAAACTGGGGCAACTGGGGAGAGAGAGTGTAGCAATGCTCTGCCCATCAGGACCATCATGCAAGAACACAAGAAGGACAATCAGTACTCAGAGCTGGAAATCAGGCCTGCCCCCCTTTTGCTCTAAGCCTACCTGACCTCAGGAACCAGCTTATGCTGATAAGCCCAGTGTAAAGTGCCACCTAAACTTAGATTTGCTCAGCTGTAACTCGCTCTGGCTGCCCCCAACAGCACAAATCAGCCATACATGTATATATGGATACACCAAAAAAATAAAATATTCTTGTTAGGTAACCAAATTTGAACTCTGATTCACCTCTATAGCACTGGCCAACAGCTCTCCCCTTAAACCACGTGCTCCTAAAAGTCAGAACTCAAGCAATGGCAATTTTAAAGTATTTTTTTCTGCAGTGCTAGGGCATAGTTTCAAACCTCCCCCACTTTTCACAGGACTACCAGCTTCAGCCATTGCTCCTCTCCTCCCAGGATCAGCTCCCTGTCCTGCTCTTGCACACTTGTTTATGTAGTCACATGATGAATCAGATCAGGAAAATTATCTGGTTGGAAAATAACCCTGATTTGTTTGGTCAGCAGCTGCCTAAGCATCCAACTCCAGCAGTTAATGTCACATGTTCTATTAACATCAGTGTCAAATTTCTAGCCACAGCCTTACAAACACCAAAAGGGTCAAATGCCAAATTAAAACCTAACCCTAAGTGCACAATGAGAACACACTGCACTACACTGCCAGGTTAATTAGCTCCTGGTCCTCTCCTACCGACATTCCTTGTGTTCCACGCAAATATTTGTCCCAGGTCTTACCACCCAAGCAGCCCCATGGGCAAGCAAAGCTGCCCCAGAGCAGGCTGGATCAATAATATCTCATTATAGATTAAGTTCTCCAAGGCAGGGACCTTTCCTTCTTGTCTGTAAAGCATCTGCCACACACATGATGATAAAAACAAGCCATTGCTTTACTGACTTTCATTCATGCAACATCCTGATTCATGTAACAAGCAAGAGCCAGCACATCTGCAGGATAATAAATGCCCTTTTCCCCCTGATTGCTCCAGTTGCCTTCACACAGTAACTGCTGTGCTAAATAGTCTGAAAGGTTATCTGGCGTCCTCTGGTTCCCCAGTGCCAAAGCTTTCACGTGTGAAGCTGTCCCGTGCCGAATTCCAGCAGATTCATCACGCTTCCCCTGCCTGCAGGATCTGCCTGGAAGCACTTACAGCAATTATCCCCACAGAAATGCTGTCAGGTACGGTGGTTTCCCCCTTTCCAAACAGCACGAGAATCCTACTGTGATACAACACTGAGATACATTGCATTTCCCACCCCTCTACATTTACATTCCTCACCTTTGTAGAAAAGCCACTAAAAACCCAACAAAGCTCCTTGACAAAGTCAAGAGTAACTCAATCCTCAGCTAGGAAATAAGGCATTATGCTTCCACACTGCTGGGAGAACAGTTAAGGGCTTAAAAATCAAATAACAACCCATTATTTCCCTTCCTATATCCCCACAACAAAACAGACAAAACAGTAACAACAGGCTACTGTATCATCACACACACTGAGCTGGGCTTATCCCTTGCAAACCCCTCAGAGAAAGGCCTTTCAACGAGGAACCCATATGTTATTCTGTTTTTTAATGAACTCCACCACCCTGGGAAGAATAAGGAAACAGCGAAGGCCCTTGGCTTGAAGGGTTTGCACCCAAGAGCCCAGTTCTGCAGTGGGTGTTTAGCCCAAGGCTTTAGAAGGTAAATATTTTGATAGAAACGCTGCTGGCAGAGCCATTCCCTTTTAAAGGGAAAGCTTGCATGCCTTGCTGGTGAACCTACAACAAAAAATATATATATACACACATATAGAAATATGTGTACTTATATATACACATATAGAAATATGTACTTATATATACACATATATAGAAATATTTATCTATATATACATAAAATACATATAAATATAGAATATATATGTAAACATATCTATGTTTCTATAGAGACTATATATATATAGATAA
>VYXB01009391.1:589741-613287 GCA_013397135.1 Pachyramphus minor | reverse complement strand
ACCAGCCTGAGGCCCCCTGGAACATCAGACCTCCCCGGGACCTTAAGACCCTCTCCAGCACCCACCTGAGCCCATGAATACCTTTGAGACCTCCACCTGCACCTGCCTGACTCCTCTATTACCTACAGACCCCCTACCAAGAACCACCTGAGCCCCCAGACCCCCACCAGCACTTTAAGACACCCCTCACAGCACCCACATGAACTCCCAGCACATTCAAACAGCCCCCAGTAACCAAGATCCCCTGAGCCCACAGCATCCCTGAGACCCCCCCAGCATTCCCAAAGCCTTTCATGGCCAGATCCCACAGCATCTGTAACACCTCTCTCCACCCTGAAAGTTCCCAGTATCACCCCACAGCACCCACCCATCACCCCTCTAGCCCCACCAGAAGCCCCTCTCGGCCCATTTACCTCCTCCCTCCTACCTTGGCCCCCCAAGGACACCCATCCAGTGCACCCCTGAACCCGTTACCCCCAACCCCAGGGGGGACATGGATGCCTTTTCCCACAGCCTAAGAGACAAGCAATGGGTATACGGTTGACACCCTCTAAAAAACATGGGAAAGCCCTAAAAAACTGTGGGAAAACTTCCAGGAGTAAAGGGCTGAGAGATGGAGCAAGAGGAGGTCCCTGGAATCACCCTTAGCATGAAAAGCTCAGGAGAAAGCAAGAGGTCTTAGTCCCACCCCACTCTCAGGCCTGGACTTTAGGCCTTAATTGCAATTAAATGCATTTTCAGAGGCAGCTGTTGGTTGTGACAAGTGTTTTTGATATCCATCTGCTCCCTTTTCACAGAATCTTGCATTGGTTTGGGTTGGAAGGGACCTTAAAGATCGTCTCATTCCACCACCTTTGGTCCACTGGACCAGCTTGCTCAGAGCAGCCTTGCTTAAGTTCTTGGCCTCAACAACTTTCTGTATTTGAATTAAACATTGGGAGAAAAAGGACTTCCCAGGTTTGGAGTTCGTGCCCTGTCAATCCCAGTGCAGGGAGCGGGATGGTCTCCTCATCCTGATTTTACTGCCTTTCAGGGGTGAAGGGGTGAAATTCTGGGAGATGCTGCTGGGCAAGACCCAAAACCCCTGGCTAGGACACTGAAAGCTTTGGTTGAATATTTGTTCCAACTTGTCAGAAGTTCCTCTGGATTCTCCAAGGTGGATTCATCCACGGGAGTAAATGCCTGCTGGCTTTGGGCTGGCATCCGAGATCTTCCCAATTTTGGCTTGGCTGAGGTAACTCCTCTAATTCTGGTGGAGCGCCTCGAGGAATTACAGTTTAAAAGGAAACAACCTGGTTTAAAAAAAATTCCTGAGGTCCAAATATGCATTTCCCTATTGCTATAAATATCTCAGACCTTGATCCTCCTCCAAACACTCATGCAGGCATTTAAGGGCTTGCAAAGGAGTGGTGCCTTTGATTCCAGAGTGGGAATGTTTGCTGGGATCGTGAATTATTAAAGATAAAAGATGCTTTCAAGTGCAACGTGCTGCCCATGTTTTCCAACGTGATTTATTTGCCTTCCTGGTGCTTCTCCCAACCTGGCAATGAAAAATTCATTTCCAAGTTTCATGTGGAGGTTTGGAGTAACTTGTGCTTTGGGCACACACTCCAGTCTTTTTTTCTAGAGGTGATTTCCAGTGGAACAAGACAGACTTTTCTTTCTGCCTGCTGTTCTGGGAAGCCTTTAATTTTTCAGCTCCCACTTTGGGCCCTGTTGGTGGTCCTTCCCTGCAGCAGCAATGTTGCATTTGGGAAGAATGGCTGCAGGTGCTGCCATCTAATGGGAGATTTCAGCCTCCACAGATAATAATAATAATAAAAATATATATATATATACGTAAAAAATAAATTAAAAAATAAACCAAAATAAAACCAAACCTTTTCCTGCACAATCCTTCTACCAACTCAGTGAACCAGCATCTTCCACACTTAATCCTGATATTCAGGCAAAGGGAAAAGCTGATCTGGTGGGTGGCTGGGTGGCTTTGCACAGGGAAGTGTTGCAGCCCCAGTCAAAAGAACCTTTTTGGGTTGATCCATCATTTCAGCTTCTCTTGTCGTGGATCAAACTTTATGGATCTTGTTATGATGCATCTCTTATTATGAATCAAGCTTGAAAAGTACTCTTGGATTTATATTAAGATAAAAGCAGAAATAGTGAAGATGAGCCTAAACAAAAACAAGAAGCCATTCCAGATATCCCAAATACCAAACCCAGGCACAGCTCTGAGCTGAGCCACATAAACCCTTCCCAAGGAGCTGCTTCAGCAGTAAAAATATTGTATAAAGAAACACGGTAAAGAGGGATAGACATGGAATGGGAGCATAAATATATTGCATCAAGAAAAGAAAGTATTTAAATTATAGGGCCAAGGGAAGATGAACTGGGATAGGCTTAGGGAAGACATGTAGGGGATGGAGAATTTAGGGTACAGAGGGTTGGGGGGATAAATTGGGGTGTGCAGGGGAGATAACCTGGAAGACTCAGAAATTCCTGTGTCACTGCAAAGTTGTACCTGGCTGGTGAACCTGAGAAGTATAGAACATATATAATTATATATAAAAATATATAGTGTTACTAGAAACCCAACTCTTGTTGTCACTTTATTTTTCTAAATCAGAAACCGGCTACTGTTGTGCTTTGTGTTGTGCTCATTATAGTCATATAAATAACAAAAAGCAAACCCAATCAGGCAGAATTATTTTCCCGAAACCTGCATATAAACACAGTCTTTAAATACTCCTGTGGAACTGCTGGGACTTTACACAGAATTGATAAAAATACTAAAATACACCACTGGTATTCTTAATTTGTTAGTCTGTATGTGTTTTGTTTGTTTATTTTTTCCTGCAAAAAATACAGTTGTATCAAGCTGTAAAAAGAAAACAAAAGAAAACAACTCTTGAAATTGTGACATGTGCTTATTTAGACTTTTCAAGCTGGGTTTAAAACCAATAAAGAGCTGGCTCAGTTGCAGAAGGACAGGATGCAGCAGCTCCCTCTTCCCTGCCCAGCCTGGGATTTGCTACAACAGTCCAAAAATCTGCTCTGGGGGGCAGCACAATGAAAAAAGCTCTCACAAGCATTTATCTTTTTGTTAGCCTGGACCTGTTCCTGGGACTTTTGAATTTATTTTGAGCACAATATTCAGTAGCTTTCTGTCAAGACCCATCACTGCTTGCTGGCAGGATGAACCAGGAGAGGGAAAAATTATCTTTACCTTGCCTGATTGGAGAGATTTAAGTGCATTTAGGATAAATTGAATATCCCATTGTTCCAGGTTAATCCAATCCAATTGCAAAGCCAGAGAAAAAGTCCCCACTGCCCAGAACACCAACAGCCTTAAACCCCCTTGTTTTATACACTTGGGTGACTCCAGGTATTCACTTCTATCCCAATGCTTGGTTTTGCTCCCTGCTGCTTCCAGTGTCATTCCAACATCTCAGATCCAGCTGGGTTCCTTTTCTACCTCTTTCCTTGTTTTTTTTATCTCCAAAAGAAAGTGATAAAGTTTCCCAACAAGTATTTTGGAGGGCTGGTGTGCCCTGGGGCATGGCAGCAGCTCCTCTACAGCACCTTGTGCTCTCAGCATCCAGAATATCAGGCAAGGAAAACACACAGGGAGCAGAGAAGGTGTCCAAGGGTTATTTTTATGCTTTTCTGGCTGTCCCTGCAGTTTCAAATCACGGGGAGGGGAGGGTCTGTCCATCACCAACAGCAGTTCTTTTTCTTCTGTGGTGCCTTTGGTACCTCTTCTGCCTTTTTTTTAAATTCATCTTCACGAACTTTGAGCAACCTGGGAGAAAAGGAAGCAAATCAGGTGGGTATTTTTCCCAAATTAGGTGGGTATTTTCCCCATATTTCATATTGCTGTGCTCTTTGTCTTGACAAGCCTTGGAAAAGGAGGCTCAGCAAGGCTGAAAGGAGTTAGGAGCAGGGAGGGAGCCCATTAAACTGAGGAGAGCTGGCAAAACCCAAGCACATTCCCCTCACCTGATGAAGCTGACCATGGACTCCAAGACGTTGTAGCCTGAAGCAGCACTGCACTCGAAGAACATCAGCTGATGCTCCTGGAAGACACAGATCCCAAACAGAAATGTAATATTCTTGCCCTGGAATAGCTTTATATGGGAATAAATAGCCATAGGACACTCACTGTCAAGGGGAAACAGGAAGGAAACAAGGAAACAAATAATTCAATAATTTACTTAGTGGAACATGAGGGTGAAATCCGGTTTTTCTGGTTGCTATGACTCCAACTTTTAACACCAAGAAAAAGGCTGACACTGCAGGCAGAATGAGATGTGATGTCCTTTGGTTAGCAGAGACATAAGCAGATGTTGTCATTTGTGCCTGACAGTGACAGTGACCAATTTTGGAAAATAAGCATCTATTCCCTTGCCCTGCTGTCTCATTTCTAAAACCATTCAATGGATACTGGCCCACATCCCATAAACTTTAAAATTACCTCAATAAAAATGAGATTCTTCTCATTCTTCTCACCTAATTTTTATTAACCATCTATATTTGTAGAGATTAATTGTACTTTAAGTATTTCAGTATCTTTAAAACAGGATAGGGCTTGGTGGGTTTATTGTTTTTATGGTGCTGAGAAGATAATGTGACACTTCACAGCAATGATAAGCAGAGCTGAAAATGTTTTAATTTACAGATCCAATTCCATAAACTGATTTACTGGGCTGGTGCTGAGCTGAAACTAAAATGGTAAAGGGAAAGCAAGGCAGAGAGAGGCCAGAGATGGGTCCAGAGAGCACTTTGCCAACCACTGGTGCATGAGGGGTAAATTAGGGGATTCCACCTTTCTCCAGGCCCTCAGGCTGGTGGAATCCATCCATAGCTGTCCCTGCCAAGCTTGGGTGGACACACTTCACCACCTACCTTGGCCAGGCATTCCCCCTCCTTCACAGGGACCTGTCTCTCGGCAGCACAGTCGGTTTTGTTCCCAAGAAGCAGAATAGCAACTCCATCCTCTGCTGCTTCCTGAGCAAACAAAGAGGGGAGAGTCAGGACAGCATCTGAATCTCTCTTGAATCCCAGCTGGCTACACTGTCTACACATCTTGGAACACCATGAAAGGATTCCCGTGGATTTGGGCTGATAACAAAACTGGGAATTTCAAACAAGTTTAACAGCGTTTAAGAAATTATTTTTTTTCCCTTAAATCATCTGTCCTGGTCTATTATCAGGGCATGAAATGAATTTGCTTTGTGTTCAGCTTCAGGAACCCTCCTGAAGGTGTTCTGGCTGGGATTTACATGCAAGGTAACACCCTATTTCCTTCCAGAGATTTTAAACACTGGCTTTGTACTCAAATGGAAATCTCTGATGAGAAGTTTTTAGTAAGAGATGAGTCACCCCTCCCTTTTCCAGGACTCGAAGTGGACAATTTTTGATTTAAAAGCATTATCAAAATGGGTTTCAACAGCTTCCATTCCTCTGCACTGGTTTTTAATTTTTCGTTATCTTATCAGTGCTATCAACAAATTACCCCAGGAAACACTGGAAAAATATGAAAATTGTCTGTATTTGATTCAACTCCTCCAAGAAAAACTATTTTATAACCAAAGCCAAGCAGAACCCCCTTATCAAAGCGCTTGGCCACCCCTAGATGTCCATCCCTGACCAGAGGTCAGGTGGGAAAGTGCTGGTTTCAGAGTCAACACCAGCTCCAAGACCTCGTGGACTTCACCCACCTGGATGCAGCTGAGCCAGTACCTCACGTCAGAGAAGGAGTATTGGGATGTGATGTCGTACATGAGCACGACCCCGTCCGCCTTCCGGAAGAACTGCTTGGTCATGCTGTGGTACCTGTGTGCATTTCAAAGGGTCACCAGCACAGGTTAAGGAGGTTTTGCCTCAGAGTGACGTGAAATCCTAGAGGGAAATCTGAGGATTTCTACAAAAAAAAAAAAGGCCACCCCCAGATTTGGCTCTTGGCCTGATGGCAGAGGCCAGCCCGAGTGCCAACTTTATCTTAATTACTTCCTTTATTATGCTTTAATCAGATCACATACTGTACAGAGTCCCTCCTTAAACAACCCCTCCTTTGCTTAGCAGAACCAAGAACATTCATTTCCACCAAACTACCAGGAGAAAGAGAGCCACAGGTTGTGTCCTTGAGCGACAGCACAGCACCTCACCTCTCCTGACCAGCTGAGTCCCACAGGCGGAGGGCAAAGCGCTTGTTGTCCACAACGAGGTTTTTGATCCGATAATCCAGGCCTAGAAGACAAAAAAGGGGATATTTGGGTGCTTTAGCATTCCTCCCTGTGCCAGAGGATGGATGGAGAAGGAACATGGTGCAGAGTGGATTGAGGCTGCAGCTCCAGGGGTTGTTAAGAGAAATGGATACAATTCTTATACTCTTGTATTCAAGAGAAAAATATATAAGAATGCAAATATAAAGAGCTTAGCCAAGCTGTAACAGATAGTTAAAATATTTGCCTTTATGTATTTAACAAACTATGTGTTAAATAGGGTTATTTTTGCACTTAAATGATACAAAAAGATTGAAAAATTACAGTGCTCATGGCTTAATGTATGTTTACTTTCAAGTTGACATTAATATACTCCTGGAAAGAGATCTGCAAATATCATCACTAAATACTATTCACCACTCTGTTAATTTTAGAATATGGACTCTGGGAGAAGTGGGGTGAAGAGAAGAGAATAGAGCTGAAGGTCAAACATAGAGGGAAGCATTAGAGCCACTGGTATTGGTGCCCTGGGGAGGACAAGGAGGACCAGCATTGCCTGCTCAAGAGCATCCAGGCGTGGGAAGTTGGTGGTTCTGGTTGGTCCCTGGGGATGGGTTGTACCACATGCTTGGTGTGAGCTGTAACAGGCATGTAAAGATCACCAGCAGCTTGTGGGGTGGAGGAAAGGGAGTTGCAGTGGTGATCCAAGAGAGTGGTGACCCAGAAGAGCTGGAGGAGACCTACCCACTGTGGCAGTGAGGTTGGGGTTGAAGCTGTCGGCGTGTAACCGGTACAGGAACGATGTTTTGCCCACGTGGGAGTCCCCGACAAACAGCACGTTGTAGAGGTGGTCTGGGTCCAGGGGAGCTTTAGGACAACTCTTTGGGGCAGCTCCTGCTCCCTCTGCAGTCACAGCCTCTGGCTCTGCTGGGCTGGGCTCACCTTCCTGGCTCATTTTCTGACCAAACTCTTGCGGCTTCTCTTGTTGACCAACACTGAGGTCTTTGCTCTCTTCTCCCAAGAGCTGCCTTTGAGGCTGCACACAGCTGTTGGCTGCACTGTCTGCGAGGACCATCCCCAGCTGATCATTCCCAGCATCTTCCTGTGGTTGGACCCTCAGGTGTAGGGTTGACACTGGTGGCATCTCTTGCTTTGGAGGCTCAGCAGGTCCAGCAGTGACCTGCTCTGGTTCCATCACACGCGGTGTCTTCCCCTCCAGCTGCTGGCCAGGAGCATGGATCCTCACCTGGTGTCCCTGTGCTGAGACCTGCTCCTGGAGCTCGCTTTGGGCTGCCTGTCCTGAAGCACAAAGCCACCACACATCTGGAATGAGAACACCCTCCTGCATCATCGTTTCCAGCTTTACTGTGCCAGTTTGTGACGGCACCTTGGAGAGTGGGGAGGCTGGTGCAGACACACTGTCACCGTGGCCCTGACTTTGTCCTAGACCCTGGGTTTCAACTACACTCCTTGCCCCTGCCTCCAGCCTCTCTCCCTGCACCACTTCCAGACCTTGAGCTCCATCCAGAGGCCTCCCTTCTGCAGCAGCCATCTCTCCCTGTGGTAATTCCAGTGCCTGGGTATCCCCCAGGTTTTGCCCATCAGGACCAGTGGATGCTCCCAGCTTTTCTTCCAGACCAAGACCCTCTGCAGCAGTGACAGGCTCGGGATATAAATGGGCCTCAGCTGGAGGGGGCACATGTGCAGCAGCAGCTCCCTCCCACATGTCTGTGATGTGAACTGCACATAGATCTGCCCCAACGCCTGGAGTCAGGCTCTTCTCCCCTTCCTGCACCCCAGCTGCACCCAGGGGTGTCAGATCTGCCTCTGTGCTCCCTCCTGAGGCTGATTTGAGCTCATCCTCCTCTATAAACAGCTGCATATTGGCACCAGTGCTCTGTCCCTCCAGTGTGTCCAGGCTTTCAGCCTCCTCTCGTGCTTGTACTCCTGCACCAGCCCCCACTCCCTGCCCAGCTCTTGCTGCCTGTGGATCAAGCACAGGTTCACCCTGTCCTTGTCCCCCATCCTGAGCCAGATCCCTGAGCTGCACAGCTGCATAGTCCTCCTTTCCCTCGGGGGTTTCTGGGCTGGCACCCCCACACAGCTGCATGTCTGTCCAGGAGTCCTGTGTCTCCATTTCCAATAATTCTGCCTTATCCACCTGATCCAGGGGTTGCACACCTGGGTCTGTGCTTCCTCCCTGCTCTGTCCCTGTGGATTCAGCCTCACCCCAGAGCTGCAGATCTGCCTCCGTGCTCCCTCCTGGGGTCAGTTTGAGCCCATCCTCCTCTGTATGTGACTGAACAGTGGCATCAGTGCTCTGGTCTTCCAGTGTGTCCAGGCTTTCAGTCTCCTTCTGTGATTGCAAGTCTTCACCAGCCCCTTCTCCCTGCCTGACTGCTGCTCCTGGCACATCAAGCACAGACTCCAGTGGCAGCCCACACTCACCCTGTCCTTGTTCTCCGTCCTCCTCCTGCTCCAGCTGAACAGCTTTTTCACCCTCCCCTCCACACAGAGCTCCTGGGCTGAGACCCCCACCCAGTTGTGTATCTGTCTGGGCATCCCCTGCCTCCATTTCCACTAACTCTTGTTCATCCACCTGGTTCAGGGGCTGCACATCTGGATCCAATCTCCCTCCCTGCTCTGTCCCTGGGGATCCAGCCTCACCCAAGAGCTGCAGATCTGCCTCTGTGTCCCCTCCTGGGGTCAGTCTGAGCTCCTCCTCTGCAAGCAGCTGCACGTTGCCATCAGTGCTCTGGCCCTCCAGTGTGTCCAGCACAGGCTCCTGTGGCAGTCCACACTCACCCTGTCCTTGTCCCCAGTCCTCAGCCTCGTCCCCAAGCTCCATGGCTGCATGGTCCCCTTCTTGCTGGGGGGTTTCTGGGCTGGCAGCTCCACTCAGCTGCTTGTCTCTCCAGGAGTCTTCTGTCTCCACTTTTTCCACTAATTCTACTGTATTGACCTGACCCAGGGGTTGCACTCCTGGATCCACACTCCCTCCCTGCTCTGACCCCAGGGAGTCACTCAGGGGTTGCAGATCTGACTCTGTGCTTTCTCCTGGGATCAAAGTGAGTTCATCCACCTCTATAAGCAGCTGCTCATTGGCACCAGTGCTCTGGTCCTCAGTAGTGTCCAGGCTTTCAGCCTCACCCCAGTGTTGCACACCAGCACCAGCCTCCTCTCCTGGCCCAAGTGCTGCTCCATGTGGATCAAGCACAGGCTCCTGTGGCAGCTCACACTCACCCTGTCCTTGTGTCCCATCCTCCTCCTCAAGCTGAATGGATGTTCCACCCTCCCCTCCCCACAGGGCTGCTGGGCTGAGACCCCCACACAGCTGCACATCTGCCTGGGCATCCTCTGCCTCCATTTCCAAAAACTCTGCTTTATTGACCTGATCCATGGGCTGCACATCTGGATGTAATATCCCTCCCTGCTCTGTCCCTGTGGATCCAGCCTCACCCAAGAGCTGCAGATCTGCCCCTGTGCTTCCTCCTGGAATCAAAGTGAGTTCATCCACCTCTGTAAGCAGCTGCACGTTGCCATCACTGCTCTGGTCCTCCAGCCTGTCGAGGTTTTCATCCTTCTCCTGTGGTTGCACACCTGTACCAACCCCCTCTCCCTGCCCCACTGCTGCTCCATGAGGTTCAAGCACAGGCTCCTGTGGCAGCCCAGGCTCATCCTGTCCTTGTGCCCCATCCTCCTCCTCCTCCTCAGTCTGAATGTCTGTTCCACCCTTCGCTCCCCACAGGGTTTCTGGGCTGAGACTCCCACGCAGCTGCACATCTGCCTGGGCATCCTCTGCCTGCACCAGTTCCCATGCCTGAGACTTAGCTGGGAACAGCCCACACGGGTCTGAGCTCCCTGCAGGTGTTTCTGCTGGGGAAGGACCCTCACTGTGCACCTCAACAGCCCCACTTTCTTCCCCCAGCGCGAACTGTGGCTCCTCCTCCTCCTCTTCCAGTGGCTGCACCCCTGGATCCACGCTCCCTCCGTGCTCTGCCCCTGGGGATCCAGCCTCGCTCGAGACCTGCAGATCTGCCTCCACCTCTGCCAGGAGCTGCGCGTTGGTATCGCTGTTCTGGGCCTCCAGCGGTTCCACATCTGCTCCCACTCCCCCTTCCTGCAGGTCGGGGGGTGGCACAGCCGCTGCCAGCGGCCTCTCAGCCCCCGCGCTGCCTCCCCGCCCTGCATCCCCTCCTCGAGACTCGCCCTGCAGCTGCAGCTCTGCCTCCCTGGGCTGTGTTTCCTCCACCTCCTCTTCCTCGCCCCCGGTTCTGCAGCTCATTCCGCGCTCAGCTGGAGCTGGCAGCACTTCGGCACCCGAGGGCTCTCCCTGGGGCTGCAGCTCCGCACGGACACGCTCCTCCTCCTCCTCCAGCACCGCGGGGCCAGGAGCCACGGTCACCTCCGGCGTGACACCATCCCCCTGGGCTGCTCCCACTTGTGCATCACCCCCGGATGGTGGCTCTGGCTCCACGTGCTCTCCCAGCTCTAATTCCAGTTCCCCAGAGAGCCCCCATGATGGATCAGCCCATTCCTGCGGTGCCATGTCCAGGGCCTGCACACATTCACCTGGAGCTGCCCCTGGCTGAAGCTCTTCCATGGCAATGCACTGTCCCACTGCTAGACCTGCCTGCCCAGCCTCAGGTGGCCCCAGACCTGCCTCCAGACTTTCTCCCTGGCTTATCCCTGCTTCCTCAGCTTCTCCCAGGAGCTGTGCCTTTTCCCAACCTGTGTTTTCCTGCATCCACCCTGCTCCCTCCACCTCCATCACTGCCTGCTCTCCTGCCTCCTTGCTCTCTCCCAGGTGCTCTGTCACCTTTAGCACCGTCTCCTTCAAACCAGCACCCTTTCCTGGCAGGAATATCATCCTCTGGGCCTCCTCTGGGCTCTCTCCCTGCTCTGCCCCTGGCTTCTGAGCCATGTGGTGCCCGGCTCCTATGGACGCACCAGCCTGTGTCATATCCAGAGCACGAAACTCAGCCGTGGCTGGTCCTCCTTTTGGGTCTCCTTCAAACACCTCATGGCTGACGTGGCTGGGGAGGGTGTCCTGCAGAACCCCAGGGGTTGTTCCATGGGCTGTGGCTGCCTCTTGTCCTGTTTGGGGCTCAGCATCATCCCAGGGGTGACTGGCAGTGTCTGTCAGAGCAGGGCATGCACCCGGTGCCTGTGCCTTCAGATGTTTGCTCAGAGCTGCTATTGCATCATTCATCTCTCTTAGCAAAGAGCTTTGGTCAGAGAAGTGTTCCTCTTTCAGATTTTTCAGGAAGGGCTCCTCTTCCACAGAGCTTGCTCCCGGTGGGGCTCCTGAAGTGCTTATTTCTGCTGGCAGCATTTCCCAAACCCTGGAAAGGGCAGAAAATGGTGGGGATGAGCCCAGTTCCCACATCAGGCTCCAGCTCCCTCCCATCCTTGCCCAGTCCCAGGGGGGCCTCTGATCTACCACCCCACCCCATACCTCCCCAAACCTGATTTTATTTACCCTCTGGGTGCACTTGGGGTTCACATGGGCAGCAGTGGAGACAAGGGAAAGGGGGATGCACACATGGATACATGTGCCTCTTCCCAGTATCTATGTCAGCATTATCAGACATGAAAAGACGCCTCCCAGCCAGGTACAGCAAGTTCCTGAGCCAAGGGAGTGATGAGCTGGGATAAGAGATGTGATCTCCAGGATGAGAGATGAGTGGGTGGGAGGGGAGCATTAAAAGGACTAAATATCATGGTTTGCCTGGGGAGGGTGCAGGAAGGACTTGGGGGCTCAGCACCAGCTCACAGACCCCAGGGGCACATGTGGGAGCAGCAGCTGCTGCCCAGGACCCCTTACACTTGGTGGGTGTTCTTGGCTTTGCATTCATCACTCTGGGACCCCAGCCTGATCCGCATCTCTGAGCGGAACGTCTCGCTCTTCCCTGGACTCATCTGCAGGAAACAAGGTGAGAAGGGGAGAGGAAAGAGAAAACCTCTTGGTGAGGGATTGTATCCACCTGAAACAATGCTGAGCTCTTCAGCAGGTACCCAGATGTACCCACCCAGAGCCTTGGGGGTACCACAACTAAGGTGCTGCTGCCCCCTCCCTTCCCAAACATCTGCATGGCACCATGACATCCCATTTGAAGAAGCTTTCAGGGGAGGCAGTGCCTCAGCTGCAGGAGCACCCTGTGCTCTTGGGCTCCCCAGCAATCCCAAATTGAGCAGCACAAGGCTCTGGAGCATGGACACCTTGTCCTGTGCCCACACCCCCTGCTGAAGTACCTGTGGGGACGTCAGCATCTCGCTGGGTAACTCTGCCACTGCTCCACCCCTGCAAACACAGAGCACAGGGGTCAAAATGGCAATTGCATCCTCTTCACCACACCCACCCCTGCCCCAGGGTTGTCCTCAGCCCCCAGGGCAGAGATAGAGCAGGACAGCAAAACCCACCACCCTTGGAGCAGTCCTGGCTGGGTCCTTCTGGGTGAAGGGCATCCCCATCTCTGCTGGCACTGTCCTCAAGGGATGGGTGCAGTGCATGGTGTTGATAGTCCTGCCTTTTTTTCCTGATGCTTTTCACACCAAACCATGGTTAATCTGTACCATGGGGACTTTTGAAGCACCATGATGACTGAGACCCACCCAGGAGAAAACCACATGTGCAGGTAAATCACTCAGCTACTCACCCTGGCTCCTCCAGGTGCTCCCAAGCCACTGTAGCCCTCATTGTCCTCAGGTGCCCCTGGGTCTGCTTGAGCTGCTGGTGGAGGTGCTGCAGCTGATCCTCCAGCATCCTGTTGCTTGCCTCCAGCTCCTGGTTTTCCGTGCTGGTGACTTGCTGGGTGCTGCGGAGGCTGCGGCACCGCTTCTCCAGCTGTGGGATGGCAACCAGGACACTCACAACCCACCAAAATCCCCATGTAAAATAATTCATGGATAACCATCTCCTCTAGACCCTGGGCTAAATTTCCCCCCACCGTGGGGGGGTGGGAGGGGGAGAAATTCCCACATAAAGGGGGCCAGGGTTTGGGGCCAGCCCACCTCCATCTGCGCCGTGACCAAACGCTGAACCTCCCTCTCGCTGGCGTCCAGCACCCGCTGCAGCTCCACGCCCTGCTGGTGGCTCCGGGCCACGCTCTGGGATGGCAACGAGGACATTGGCACCCACTCACCCCTCTGGGAGCTGCCAAGGGGGTTTGGAGGCGCTGGGCCCCCCCTGGGGTGAGCAGCAAGGGGAGAGGAGCAGCTGGTGACTCACTGTCTGCTCCAGCCGCTGCTGCTCCTGCTGGATCTGCTGCTCCAGGACCTCACAGAGCTGCTGCACCTCCTTGTCGTGCTCAGCCACACGCCTGTGGGGACAGTGAGGTGGAGGGGTGGGTGGTCAGACCCAGGCCCCTGGACCCCACAGGACCCTCTGGCTGCAGCCAGGTTTGCCCAGGGAGGTTCACCCAGCACGGGTGTGTCCAACAGAGACCAGCCCTTTTGTCATCCCATCCACGACTGTAGAGGGAGCCCAACCCCAAAGACCAGCAAAGCCTGTGCTCTGGCCACTGATGGAGATGTTGAGAGCACTCAGGTTTCTCCTGGGATGAGCCATCCTTCCCATCCCTCTGCCCTGTGGTGACTCACTTGTTCAGGGTCACCTCCAAGGCCTCCTTCTTGCTCCTGGCTTCTTGGATGCGGTGCCTCATCTTGGCCAGGAAGTCCTCCAGGTTGCCCAGGAGCTGGGGTTCATCCTGCCGGAGCTTCACCCAGAGCTGCCAGATCTCCTGTCTGCAGGGACAGGGGTGCTTTGGGGTGAGCATCCCCCCAGGGCCCCCCCAAAGCCAGGCCAGCTGTGGGGTCCTAAGCCTGTTAGCTCACACCATTCAGGATGTGTGGGGACAGATGAGCATTGGGGTCCCTGTGATCCTGCTCCTGTGCTTGAGTCAAAGGCACCTCCAACACTTTTCTGGGCTCCTGGTCTGCACAGGGATCTCCTGCCCCAGGCCTTTCCCCCTCTACCCTCCCTGCAGGACGCCCATGGGTGCTAAGCAGGTCACTTACTCTTCAGAGATGTTGTCAGTGCCCAGCTGGTCCATAAAGGCAGCAAAGTGTCTCCTCTCCTCGTTGTCCACCCCTTCCAAAGCGGGGCTGGGGAGGACCAAGCGGACCCTCCTGGACGCCGTTTTCCGCCGCCGGTGCTCCCTGGCAGCTTTTTGGGAGCTCAGGAACTGCCCTGCCAACAGGTATCCCAAATCCTCAGTGCCCAGCTGAGGTGCCAGCAAAGCCCAAACCCTGACACTTCACACCCTGTGGCTTCAACAAGCTGCTATAGCACAATGGGACCCTTCACCGGGTGAGCCATGGGCTGAGACCTGGGCATGGGGACAATTTAGGGGCACCATGTGCCACACAGCAAGGGAAGCACTTCTCAGCTCTCTAGCAGAGCACTGGGGCTGTGCCCAGGATCAGCCTGGGCTGTTGGGAGGCAGCGTGTGGCACTTACGGAGCCCAGCAGTGAACTCCTCGATGCTCAACCTCCCTGTGCCGGCGGCATCCAGCCCATCAAAGACGAGCTCCAGCTCCTCTGTGCTGCACGGGAAACCCTCCTCCTGGAATTTCTAAATCAAAACAAATCAGGGGGGATAACCCCACCCATCACCCAGTCTCCAGCCCCCCATGGAAGACAACCCCATCCCTTACCTGGATGTCTGAGCGGGTGACGAACCCTGTCTGGTCCTTGTCCTGCTCCCTGAGGAAGTCCTGCACCCTCTGCACTATTTCGGATGGCCATGGCTGTTCCTCACCTGGGCCAGGTGCTGGTACCTCAGTGGAGCCCTCCCGGATCTGCCTGCGCCGGCTGGAGCCCAAACGCCGGCCCTTGGTGCCCGCCCGGCGCTCGGACATGGCTCCAGCTCTGTCCTGCTGGAGAAATCAGTGGGTGCTGAGCCTTGGCTGGCTCTCTCCTTGCTGGAGAGCTTTGCTCCAGCGTGGTGGGAGGTGGCAGAGAGAGACCAAGCTGGAAGTTCATTTTGCTGGTGCAAGAAGGGTTTGGCAATAGGAAGAGAAGGTCTTATCTCCGATTGCACGGCACAAACGGAGCCTGGATCCACAGCAAACAGTGGCCATTCCCGCCAGCCATCCCCCTGGATTCCAGCCCAGCACCCACTGGGTGGGCAGCTTCTCCTGCCACCAGCCAAGCACCCATCCCAAACCTCCCTGTGCCCTGGCTGTGGAGGCTGCACAGGCCACCAGCCCGCTCAAAGGCCACCTGGGAGGTGACACAGCCGGGAGGTGACGCCAGCAAAGGACCAGCCAAGGCGATGCTGGAGGCCTGAGTGAGACATGGTGGTTCCACCTGCTTCCTCAGAGCTCAGCAGCAGCTTTGAAATTCCTCCCCCAGCTTTCACAGCTGTGAGTCACCTCCGGGGAGAGCAGCGAGGCCCCGGGAGGTTTCCATCACGCTGAGAACTCGCCCCAGCTTGTGGGATCTGGGCTGGGGACCCCCCCACTCCCTTCTTCCCAGCCTGTGGGGGTGGCCAACACCAGCACCCACTGTGCCATCCCTGTGAGGGGTTGTTCTCTGCGTAGCAAAGCTGAAACACCAAGGGAAGGAAACCACAGCCATGGGGAGCTGTGACGCAGAGCTGGGGCCGTGTTTGAGCCCAGCTTTCCTCTCCCAGCCCAGGGAGACCCCTGGCTTCCCCAGCCCTCTTGCCCTTTGAAATGAGAAACAGCAATCCTCCTGAATCCCAGTGTGCTCCAGAAATGTGGGAACAGGCCTCAAAAACAGCCCCAACCCCTTAAAGCAAGAGGGATGTGTGGAGTTGCTGCAGTCCCACAGGACACTGTGGGAGGGCAGAAACCAAGGGCCTTTATGGTGGTCCCAGCCCCATGAAGCAGAAGTGGGAGCCCCCAGGCAGCAGAAGTGGAAGCTCTGGGTGGGAAGGGGGGTTGTTTAAGGCGTGGGGAAGCCCCCAGTTACCTGCCCCAGCCCTGTGGGTGGGCTGAGCCCACTGCACCACAGAGGCACTGAACAAACAGGGGGATGGGGTGGGAACTGTGCACCCCCAGCCAAGCAGGGCCCCCCACGGCATCACCAGCAACCTGCCTCCCCTCCAAACCCCCCCATGCTGCTCCCAGCCATCAGAAAAGGACTCCCAGCCACAGTCCTCTGCAAGCAGCAAAAAAAAAAGCTCCCACAGCTCACAACAGCACAAAAAAAAACCCTCATTTCCCCTGTTTTCTACCCCTTAAGGTGATGCCTGAACTACCCCCGGGGCAGCAGAACTTACCCTTCCCACGTGCCAAGAGGGACCCTCAGTTTTGGGGCACACGAGGCAGTGGGGCCCCCCAGGCCAGGGGAGATGCTGGTCGCACAGCACCCTGTGGCTGAGCTCTCATTTTCTCTTACTCAAGGCACTTTCCGTTTTGGGGTGACACTCAACTGCCGGCGCTCACACGTTTCCTGTTTGCTGCCTTGCAAGTGGGGTGTGGGAAGGACCCATCCAGAGGGTCACCATCCCCCTCAAACCCCTCAGATCACAAAGCAGCTCTGCAAAGCCATTGGGAACTGCAGCAGAAGTCCCCATCCTTTCCTTGTCTGCAATGGTCCAGGGCAGGGGAAAAACAGCAGGGAGTCAGCAAATATTATTTTAAGGCTCCAAATAACCCAAAGTACAGGACTATCTATAACCCACAGATCACAACATCCTACCAACAACTGAACAACCTGCAAGTCCCCCCTGTGGAGGCTCTTTGGTCCCAGTGTTTGGAGATCTCACCTGCTGTGCTGCTCTTTGATGCTTTTTTTTCAAAGCTCCTGCCTGAATTATTAACTTGGCTTCAAACCCAGCACTAAACCCACTAAGCCCAGCCCTTGGGCTGTGTCTGCTCTGGGTCACAAGGGGAAAAGGGGATTTGGTGGGTCATGGGCATTTTTACTCTGCAAAATGGAAGGAAAACTCAGGCAAGGGGCTTTAGGTCATAACTAGAATTAACATCCCCTGGCTCACAGGGCAGGACTTAAGAGGTGAAAGCCAATGCCCTGATTAACTCTGCCCATCTCAGCTGGTTATCCAGCCCCATCCCACCCTCCCAGACACACCCTGCTCGTTTGCAGTTTAACCTAAAGGAGCAGCAGCCAGCTCAGGTCCATCTGCTCCACCAGGGCATTTATGGGTCAGCTCAGGGCTCAGCTGGTTCTTCTCCACTCTCTGAGCAAAGCTGGTGCTGGTTACCCCACCCTGAAGCATCCCCACAGCTGGGTTGGGGGGGCTCAGTTTGCAAAACCCTCCTCTGTCCCCACATCTCACATCCCTGTTTGCTGGTTGAGTTTTTGCTTTGCTCTCCCTAAGGATGCTTTTGAGGGGAACCCCTAAATATCCCTAAGCAAGCTTGGTTTGTGCCCTCTGCCCTGCAAGGCTCTGGCATCATGTTTCCAGTGGCAGAGCTGTGCCAGGAGCCCGTGCCAGGGTCAGCACCAGCCATGGGAGGGTAAGATCCAGGAGGGAGAGTTCAATCCTGATGAGATGCTGGANGGTCAGCACCAGCCATGGGAGGGTGAGTTCAATCCTGATGAGATGTTGGGCAGGTCTCAGAGAAAAGAGGATTCAATATAGTAGGGAAAGGAGGGGAAGCACCTGACCCTCCTGTGGGAGTTTGAACTCCAACATCCCTGCTCTGTGCTGAGGCCAGGCTGGGATGAGAGCAGCAAAACACAACCTGGTCTGAAAGAGGGAGAATTCCATCCATTCCTCAGCTGCTGGAAGCCCATTTTGTGTCCCAGAGGGAAACACAGTCCTGGGTTGTCCCAGGGACTCAAAGATCGAGTGGGCAGATCACTCCACAGTGCCCAGCTCCTTCTGGAACAGCAGGGCCAGCCCCTGGGTGTCCCTGCAAACAGGGACAAGGGGGTTTTCACTGGTTCATTTCTCATTTCCTCCATCACCAGCTCCCCTGGCAAACGGGAGGTGACAGCAGAGGGGAGCAGTTGGCAGCAGCCAAGGGGGTTGACGTAAGGGGAAAGATTACAGGGCCTAAATCTGTAGGGTTTGACTCAGCAGCTGCTCAAAGGCTGTGTGATTGTGCCCCAGGGACATCGGCTGGCGTGGGTGTCACCCCACACTCTGGGGACAGGCAGATGCTGAGCGAGGACAGGAGGTTGTTACCATCACAACTTTAATTTCACCTGGACCCTCTGCAAAGCAGGTCATTTGTCACATTAACCAGAACCTGAGTGTGCATCCAGGTCTTGCTCAGTCCTCAGAGGAAGCAGCTGGTGCTGGAGATCTCAGGGGATCTCAGTCCCACCTGGGAGTTGCTGCCACATATTTCCATTAGCGGTGACACCACATGTGTCCCCCCATCCCACAGTGTGGGTCACCCTCATGGCCACCCAGTTTCCCCACCCAGCACCACAGGAGGAAGGGATGGGACCAGCCTGCCCCTGGCTAATAGCCACTTGTCCCCCAGGACAGTGCACTGGGGGTTAGGAGGAGTGGGGCCAGGGTGGGAAAGGGGGAACAATGTGGGTAAGAGGAATCCCCTTCACACTGTGGCTTCTGCTGGGGACATGGTGGCAGCAGCAGACCACTGTCCTAAGGCAATGGGGTTAAAAAACTCACCATAACTCCTGTGCTTATTCCTCTCAGGCCTCACAACAGCAGCTCTCAGCTCAGGGCTGCACCCCCAGAGGGACCCACAACCTCCAGAACCAGGCAGGGACCCAGAGCACCTTCCTCCCCACAGCCAGGCCCTGCTCCCAGTTATTCCCATTAATCCAGAGACACCAGTTCCCTTACACAAGGCAAGTGTTTACTGAAAGTTAACATTTATAGACAAACATGTATCTCCCATTTCCCCACGTACACTTGATAGCATTATTTTTAATATAAATAAACATTTAGTGCTGGAAGCTTGGCAGCTTCACCGACAGCAAAGTGCTTCGTGGTGCAAGGTGGGAGGTCAACCCCATCCTTTTCCTTCCTGGGACCATCTTGCACCAGTTTCCAGAGTCCAAATCCAGCAGAGGAGGAGATGAACCCCATGAAAGTGCTGAGACCCAACACTGTAGAGTCCCTCAGGAGCAGGGACTCATCCTTCAGTGCTGGGACTGAGCAGCCTTTGCTCCAGGCTGTCCCAGAGGTGACCCAAGACCTTGCTCTGCAGAGCCAGGTAAGGGTCCTCTCCCCTCAGCCCCGAAGGAGAAAAAGTCCAGGAAAACAAGCTACAATTCCTATTTCAGCATCATTCCTAGAGGAACCCAACGGAGCCAGAGCAGGGGCTCCCCAGCCTGGTGTCAGTGTTGAAGGAGGCAGGAATGTGAGAGCAAACAGCACCACTCAAGCAAAAAAGGTAAGAAAGTGGGATTTGGGGCCAGTACAGCACAGGGGGTCCCAAAGCCTCCCAGGCAGTGTTGGGCCCCCAACTGCTGTTCTGAGCTGGGGGCCTCCAGTGGGTTTGTCACCTCCTGCCAGTGACAGCACTGGTGAGTCACCCCGAGGAAGGGCTGCCCAGGGAGCAGCTTCCTCCTCCGAGCAGCCCCCAGGTCACTCATGGACGAGTGCTTGGCACTGCTGGCTCCATCCTGCTGGGACAGAGGGCCACCCCCAGGTGCCAGCAGCAGGGGTGTCCTCAGGGCCAGGCTGTCTCAGGGCTCCTCAACCCACACCAGTGACTTCTTCTGAAAGATATCTGGTGCCACCAGGTGGTTGGGATCCCCCAAGGGCAGCAGGACGGTGCAAGGATGATGCTTGGCCCCCCCAGCACAGGGCAGAGGACACTTCTCCACAGGCAGGGCAGTGCCTCAGTCCCACCAGGCCCGTCTCAGTCCTCCTCCTCCACCCCCAGTGTGGGGCTCCAACCCTCACTGGGGGCTCCTCCTCTACATTGCACACAGTGAAGGTCCCTCAGGACCCCAGAGCTATTCATAAATAGGGAACTACAGACTCTACATTGCTTCACACAGAACAGCTTACACAGCACAGGGTGGGGGGCAAGCCACAGACCCCCCTGCACTCGGCAGCATCAGCAGCTGTCCCCAATGGCAGAGGAGCAACCAACGTGTCACGGCTTGGGCTTGGCAGGGACGATCCTCCTCTTGGCACTGTAGAAGTCTGGAGGGCAGAAGGAAAGGGTTGGAAAGTGCCGCTGGGAGCAGTGGGGCAGGAAGAACAAGGTGTCCCCAGGGAGGCACCCCAAAATCAACCCAGGAGGGTTCTATCCTAGAGCTCCCCCACCCAAAGCTCCTGGGGAGAAGAGCCTGCAGGTCTCCACCACCTCTTCTGTTTGGTCTCACCTGTGTTTCCACCCCAGGCCCTGACCTTAGAGGGCAGAAATTTCTTAGGAAGGAATTTTTTACGGTGAGGGTGATGAGGCCCTGGCACAGGTTGCCCAGAGAAGCTGTGGCTGCCCCATCCCTGGAAGTGTCCAAGGCCAGGCTGAATAAGGCCTTGAGCAACTTGGGCTAATGGGAGGTGTCCCTCCCCATGAAAGGGGGGGTTGGAACTAGATGATCTTTAAGGTCCATTCCAACCCCTTCATGTTCTGTGATTGTGTCTGGCCATAGGAACTGAAAGTGATGGAACTATTTTGGGGCATCTTCACCTACAAACCCCACAAGCCCAATGCAATTCCCCTGCCTAACCCCCAGCAATCAGAAGGCACCCAGCTGGTGGCCTTTTTCCCCCTGGAAGGTGGGCTCTGCTCACCCAAGGGAGATCCACAGAAGGTGATCTCTTCCCCATGCCCTGGAGCCAGGCAGGGCTCTGGCACCCAAACCTCTTCCATCTGTCCCTACCGTGACACCAATGCCACCAAGCACCCACAGAGTGACACCATCCCCTCAGCACCCACCTTTGATGGTGGTCTGCCCACGTTTCAAGCCCTGTGGGGAACCAGCCTTGTAAACCTCCGAGCTCTGCTGAGACTCCTCAGGGTGAATCCTGCCAACACAGTCCCTGGAAGGGACCTTGTGGACCAAGGAGCTCCTGCTGTCACTGCTGATGACAGCCCTGACCAGGCTGTGGACTCCCTGGGGTGGCTGCTCAGCCAGGAAGATCCTCTCCCACTTGAACGGTCCTTCCAAGGGTGTCTCCGTCTCAAAGTCGAAGTTCCAGCGCTGCTGAGCTTCTTCCAGTTGTTGCCTCAGCTTGTCCTCAAAGTCACTCTGGAGCTGGTCGTGGTCCACGGGGCCAAAGAGGTTCCTGCACACCTTGCTGCTGCAGGGTGTCTGCCCAGCCCTGCTGTGGGACACGGGCATCGTGTTGGCTGGGGGGAAACCAGAGAGAGTTACTGGGTGTTGGGAAAGCCAGGAGCAAACTCCAGGGTAGCATGTTGGCTACCAGAGCAAAGCACGTGGTAGCCAAGGTGGGACAGGCTGGGCTGGGCTCTGCAGTGAGTCAGCCCAGAGGGGACTGAAACCCGTCAGACTTTTGGGATTTTCATGGTGTCTTAAGCAGAGGTTTGAGCACAGCTGAGGTCACCCACAGCCCAGTGGGATGCAGAAGGATGGGGAAGGTGCAGATGTCGACATTCCCCATCCTTCCTCCAGCAGGGAAAGCCCTGCCATGGCAGAGCATCCAGCACCTCAGTGCTGCCACAGGCTCCATCCACAACCCCACTGCATTCCCACTTCCACACAGCCACAAGGCAAGTTGGCACACGGGCAAGTGAAGCAACAGGATGTTTTCCTGGCCAGTTTCTTCATCTCAGGAACCCAGACCCAGTGGTAAGGAAACCTTTAAGCAACTGCAAGAACATGCCACAAGCTTGACCACTGTGCTCACCACCCTCCTTATCTGCAAGGAGCTGTTGGGTAACCAGAGACAAGACCTTGTTTGTTTTTTTTCAAATCGGTGCCAAAAGCCTTGACCTTCACAGTAATTGGCAAAGCCTTCCCTTCCGAGCAGTCCTTCCCCTGACACATGTGTGGGGATAATGGATCCCTCACACCACCCACGGTTTTGAGGAACCTCAACATAGAATCAGAATTGTTGAGGTCGGAAAAGACCTCCCAGATCATTGAGTCCAACTGATAAGACAAGAAATGCTGTGGGATTTGACAGCTTTCCAAGCTAAGGGTTGCCCCTGCTGGGACGGCCACACTTGTTAAAACTGTCTAATGAAAAAAGATTCATGGAAATAAAATCCCTGCACGACAGCTCTAAGTGCCCCCCTCAATCTAGGGCCCCCAAAGACTAGAACACAAAAGACCCCTCTCCGAGACTTTCATTTGCACCCCCAAACTTCCATGAGGAGAGGGCTCTCAGTCTCCTGCAGGGAGGATTTCTCCCCACATTCAGCACCTGCAGCCCCTCTGGATTCCCTGTGCCACATTGTCTTTCCCAGATTCCTGGAAGTGTTCAAGAAGCGACTGGACACGGCAGCAGTACATTGGTTTAGTTCACAAGGTGGTGTTCAGTCACAGGTTGGACTCGATCTTGGAGATCTTTTCCAACCTAAATGATTCCATGATTCCATTACCAGGCACGTTGTGCCAGTGGGCAGCTGAAGAGCCTCCAGCTGGGGGGCTGGGAGGGCCACACTCTGTCCCAGGGGCCACCCCAACCCTGTGCCCACAACTCAGCATCCCAGAGTAAAAATAGAAATCCAGCTTCCCTATCTCCTGGCAGTCCGAGCACACAAACAGGATGACCTCACTGCGAGGCAAGTCCCAGCATGTCCAGGCAAGTCCTGGCAGGTAGTGGGAGGGGAGGGGGGGAGGGACGTGTTCTACACCCCGAGCCGACCCCCCCAACCCTTGCCGCCTGCCTCAGGCCGCGATGTCCCGATCCTCAGGTCAACGACACGGCCCAGGTGCCTCCCCGGAGCCTGGAGATAACACCTCCGCCCTGACTCACGGCCGCGGATTTGCCAAAGCCACCAATGAGGGAAGGGCCGGGGCCGGGTCATCGTCCCCTCCCTCGGGGCTGGCGCCACTTCCAGCGACCTCTGCCCAGCGGGAGCCTTCGAGGCTCCCCGTACCCGGCTGGGGAACCCCAAGATTTGGGCAGGGAAGTGGCAGGTGCTGGGCTGCGTTAGAGCCTCACCCGGCCGGGCTGGGCACCCCCGGCACGCACACACCCCACTGGGGTCCACGGGCACCTGCGACACCCCGGACCAGTCACACCAGTTCGGGGAAGGCTGTGGGGGAGCAGGAGGGGTTGGGAAGCACCCACCCCCGTGGACGGGGGGGTGTTATGAAGCCGGTGAGCCCGCGCAGAGAACGCCCAGCTCACGACACCGACGGGGCCGGGCCGGGGCTGACACGGGGGTGTCACGGGGGGCCTGACCCGCGGGTGGCCGGTCCCCGCGGGACGGCGGCCACGGAGGATGCTCGGCGGCGGGACCGCGCCCCGCACCACGCCC
>VYXB01009391.1:572182-589455 GCA_013397135.1 Pachyramphus minor | reverse complement strand
CCCCCCCTTCGCCGTCCCGGTACCGGGAATGCGCGCGGTGCCAGCGGGAGCGGGACGGGACCCCGGGCACAGGGAGAGGGGACCCCCCCTTTCTAGGTGGTGCGGGGACCTGGTATTAGGGCTACGGGGACCCCCGCGTTAGGAGATACAGCGACCCCCTTTCTTGGGGGGTGCAGGGAGTTCCTTACAGTAGGAGATGGAGGGACCCCCCCCATCATGGGATATGGGGAACACCTTCCTAGAGGCGTGCAGGGACCCGGCATCAGGGGGCACAAGAACCTTCCAGTTAGCACATACAGGGACCCCCTTCCTCGGGGGGGGCTCAGGGACAACACCCAGTAGGGGATGGAGGGAACTCCCCCCATCAGGGGACGTAGGGATCCCATTCCTAGGGGATTGCAAGGATCCCCCCATCAGGAGATACAGGGACACCCCTGTTGGGAGATACAGTGACCCCCTTGCTAGAGGGGAGTCAGGGGACAGAGAGATCCCCCATCAGGGATGCAGGGAGATAGGGAATACAGGATAGAGGATACAAGGACCCCTCAGCCCCTGAGGGGTGCCCCATCCCAGCTGGGAGATGCAGGGGTTTAGTTGGCTGGAGGGGAGGGGGGGGTCCCATCCCACCCAGGCTGTCCCACCCACCGGGTCACTGTGGGAAGAGGGATAATGGATTAAGGCAGGGACAGCTCAGCCCCTCAGGGTGCCACCTCAGAGCCGTGCCTGGATGATGCTGCGCTGGTCCTCAGGTGCTGCCCAACCCATCCTGGGCCACCCCTGGCCTCTCCAGATGGATTTTCTCCTCCGGGTCTGGCACTGCTCCACCAGCCGGACCCCTGGCACCCACTGCAGCCGGAGGAAAGCGTTTGGGGAAGGATCTGGTGCTCTGAGTCCTGCAGGCTCCGGGGCAGGGATGAGGAGGAGGAACAAGTCCGTGCATGTCCTGCAGGAACCTGTGGTGAGATTTGGGGGGATCTGTGGCTTAGGTGGAAAATGCATCCAAGTCCACAGGCAGGAAAGGTGTGAAGCCAGGGCAGCGCTGGCAGCAGCCCTCTGGCAGCTTCTGCTGGGGCCAGAGGGCAGCTGCCCCTGTGCCTGGTGTTTGGTCCATCCCTGCCCTGTGGCAGGATAAATTATGCCCTTGGATTTAGCCCACTCAGTGCATGGGGGCCATATCCTGCAGCCCCCTCCCAGCCCAGCACACACTGCCCAGACACATCGTGGCCTGGGCACAGGGGGACAAGCACAACCTGCAGCCGTGGGCACAAGAAGGTGACAGGACACGTCCAAGTGACAAAGCCCATGTTAAAGTGATCCATCCCTTGGGAATGCCAGGCCTCCTCAAAGGCCCCTGAAGCCAGTGGGTGCTGAGGTGCTGAGCAGGACCCTCGGTGTAGAAACCACTTGTGCTTGTCCCAGCTGGAGCAGCAGCTTCCTGCTGGCTGGAGCAGCTGGAGAATATGTTTGGGCATGTTTGCAAGAGGGTTTTGGCATCACTAGTCCCCACTCTGTCGTGCCGGGCCAGGCCAAGTTGGTGGGAGTTGGGTGGGTGGTGGCTGCTCAGCACCTTGGCTGCCTCCTGACGGGCACAGTGGGATGGGCAGGAAAGGTGAAAGGAGAATGTAAAGCATCTTAAATTAATGCCACACACTGCAAAAAATCCATCCTGGAAAGCTGCAGTCTGGACCCAAACGCTCCCAAATTCATCCTGTCTTTCCATCTGTAACATGCAGGGAGAGGAGAGGGCGAGCTGGGACAGGGAAGCTGTCACCGGTTTTTCCACCTGGGAATGATTTTTGCTGCTGGCTGCAGTGAGCAGCTTTCAGAGCTGCACTGCAGAGGGTGGATGAGGCGCTGTGTGGTATCAGATCATTTCCTTGCCAAGCTCCAGCTCTGCTCCAGCTGCAGGTGTGGGTTTGCTCCCTCTGGGTGTGAGGGATGCGATGATCCCGATTCAGCGCCGTGGGCATCCCCCGGGTCAGCACAGCCTCCAGTTGGAGCTCTGGGATGAAGCAGCATTTACCAGAGGATGCTCCCTGCTTAAATCAGCTCTTTTGTTTTTCCCATAAAAGCCCCCCCAGTACACAGAAGAGAATCAGAAGGGAATGGGAACATCCAACCCGCAGCTTTTTAAAGTGGCAGAGGAAGGAGCTTGTGCAACCTGGAGCGGTTCTGTAGCTGCTGATGCAACAGTGAGGGATTCAAAAAGTGAAGTGACAGTGAGATAACCGACCAGACTGGCTGCTGGGAACATCCCAGCTCCACCAGGAGTCCATCCCTGGGCTAAACCAGCCAGAAAGTCAATCAGACACAGATTTTCCCTTAGGAAAGTGATTCCATAATTCTCTCAGTGATTTTTTGGTGGGGTGGGGCTCCGCTCCCTGTGCCCTGGGATGGGGGGAGCAGGTTTCTGGCTGTTGCCAACTCCACTCTCGCTTCCCTTGCTCTGGGAACTGGGGAGCTGCACGGCAGAGTCAGAGGAGACCTCAGCCAAGTGGGTTATTGGAAATGGGAAGTGGGGAGAGGGATGTCGTCAGGGTCTGGGTCAGGGAGTCCATGGGCACATCTGCAGTGGCATCACCAGAGAAAAAGCGGGGGGGAGTGTGATTAAGACAGAAGGCGGCACAGGAACTTTAAGAAAAACTAAAAAATCCCAAAGGTGACTCATGTTCAGTCCCACAACAAGGACAAGGAGGAGGAAGGCAGAGACAGGGAGCTGGGCACGAGGATCAGTGCCGAGGGCTGATGGGCTATTTCCTCCTCACCATTTATGCTTGCTCTGGGAACTGGGGACTGTGCCCCTGTGGGATCTGTCACCTCACCTCTGCCCCTCCCTGAGGGGTCCCAAACCCCCACCTGGGAGGGGTGTGATCGTGAGAGAATCAGTCTTTACAATTTCCTTGAATAGCTCATCCTAATGCCTGGAAGCAAAAGGAATATATTAAATACCTGCACATTTCAAAGGAACCTCCTTCCCAGCATCGGGGGCACCCAAATACTGAGTGGCAGATGCTGCCTTGGCCAGGGAGCCTTTGGGAGCGTTTCATTCCCTGGGGATCTCCTCAGGTGGGTCCTGCAGACACTCAAGGGAGTGGAAGTCTCTGCAGACACGGATGCAAACACATTACTCATGGCAGGAGGGTGACTCAGCCCATCCCCAGCCCGGCACAGCCGGGGATCCATCAGGGAACATGCTGGGGCACATCACTTCTGACTCCCAGCCTCATCCCCGGCCCCGTGTCCTCCTCTGACGTGGGGAGCAGCACCCCCAAAAGCCAAGGGGATGTGGGTGGGAGCTCCAGCATGGAGCAGGGAGTGGTTTGAATTGGGTCAAGGAGTCAGGCTTTGAATGTTCCAGGCTTGGATGGATTGGAAAATGGGGAATTGTGGCTTCACGGAGCCACATTAGGTGGGAATCACATGCTGAGGTCCAACCCCTGCTCATAACAACTGTTTTAAATGCACACCAATACCTACATGTAGGGATCTGAGATGGTTTTGAGATTTAGTGGTCAAAGGTGTATGTGAAGTAGGGTTTTTTTTGGCAGGGGGGAATACAATATTCCTGTTAGATCAACCAATGTAGAGGGAAAAACAGCAAAGAGTTGGGCAGATGAGCATCCCTCAGGTCTTTTGGGATGGAGCTGGCAGAGATCAGGGCACACACTTATTTTTCAAGGTGGGATAAACTCTGCAAAAACCTGAATTTCTGCTCAGGGAAACAAGAATGGGGGGAACTAACACAGGACCTCCCCCCCAGCACAGACAGCAGGACAAGCCCATGGGGTTGGGGCTCAGTCCTACAAAACCATCCTACACCCCAAGGGTCCAACCAGGGCTGTGTCCCTCCCCCTCTGTGGGGCACTGGGGTGACTTTTTTCCTCCTCAAACAGCTTTTACTCAGCAGAACACCCCGGGCAGGTGTGAAATCACTGAGCTGGGACAGCAGATTGACAGGGGCTCTCGGGTGGCATAGAAGGCTCTGCTGGGACAAAGTCCTGAGTATTCCAGCAATAAAAACCCTCTTCAGCAACATTCAAATCACCAAGAATTTTTTTTGTGCGTGTGTTTTTTTTTTTATTATCGCTACTAACAAGCTTTTTTCTTTTAAGTGGGAAACGTGAAGGCTCTTAATGAAAGCCTCACGCTCCAGCAGAAATCTAAATGAGCCCAGTGTTCGGCTGGAGGGCGTTTATATCCCAGCGAAGCCTGTTTTCCCATCAGCTCTTTGAAGTGCCCAATTAAGTGATTTTATACTAATAGGATTTTCCCAGGAAAGAAAGACAAGAATGACAAAACGCTGAATGCTTGATTAACTCTGCCCCTAAAAGAACTCGGATCGTGTTAATTGACTGTTTCCCTGCCATATCCAGCCCTTGTTTGCCCCATTTATGAAGGCATTTTGATGAGACACCAGACCCAGCAGAGTGGAAATACAGTCCCACCAAGCACAAATGGGGGATGAGACAGTGCCTAAAACAAGGCCTTTGCTTACTGGAAATATTCCTGGATGCGGGAGCCAGGCTATGAATCAGTCGCTTCATTCGGCCCCTCACTCATTTTCATCCAAGATTGTTTTTAGCCCCATTCAGAGTCATTAACGTAATTGCTTCACTGACTTTCCATGAGCAGCTTGGAAGCTTTGTGGGGTTTTTTTGCTGGCAGCAAAGGCCTCATTGTTCAGAGCATGGCTGGAGTACCTGGCTCCGAACCCCGCGCCCGTCTGCCCCTTTATTCACTTGCTGCTTCACCTCATTGCCCACGGCCCCGGCGCAGGACGGGGCAGAGCTCTGGCACCACGGAGGGGGCACAGACACCCCGCTGGGAACGGGGCCGAGCGGCTCCAGCCTCCTGCAAAGCTTCCTGCAGGGAAGAAGGTCCATCCAAAATGTCCACACAGGGGGTTGTTTTGCACGCAGCAATTCCCCACAGGCATCGCAGCGAGAGCAGGGGGAGGACAGGGACTGCTCCAGCAACACCAGGATCTTCCTCAGCAGGATTCACCCGTGGCTGGGAATAAGGAAGGGGTGGGATTGCTCCCATCCATGCAGCTCCTGGGGTCCCCAGCCCTCGGCAGCTCTTGGTGCAGCCAGGCCCATGGAAGCTTCTTCCCATGTGCGGCACGGTGCTGCTGACAGGGGATTTGTTGCTCCCCAAGCCATGGGATGGTTTGAAATCCATCAGGAGCTCCATCTGGCCCCTTGTGAGAGAAGGAGGTGACAGTGGGAGCTGCTGATTAAACACTTGCTCACAATGGCACCTCTAAAACAGCCCTGATTTGGTGGAGCACCCTCCGCTCAGAGCGCTCAGACAGGAGGCTGCAAGGCAAGTCCCTCCACTCCCACTCCCATGTAAATATTTTGGTGAAACCACAATGGTCTGTCCCAACACACCTGTGCTCTGGGAGGCGCATGCTGGCCCATCCTGCTGGCCCATCCTGCTGGCCCATCCTGCTGTCTCACCATGTGTCACCATCTCCTGGGATCTCCCTGTCCATGTCATGCATTTTGGGAATGCCTCCACTCCAAGTGAGGGTGGGCACAGGGTCGTGATTCACTTCTCCCCTGTGTTTGTGGGTGAGGGGAAAGGCTGGGCATGGGGAGAGGGAGGAAAGAGGAAGAGCCAGGGGCAAATCAGCCCTGATCATGCCATGTAGGAGTGCAGGACTCTGTCCATGGACAGACAGACACATGGACAGACCTGTCTTGCACAGTGACTTGTGCTGGTGCACAGGCTGGTGGGGAGCAGAGGGAATGGGAGGGGACAGCTGACATGGCAATAAAACCATCAGTGGTGATATGAGAGCCACCACCTTGACGCCAGGGTAAGGGTCGATTGCACTTTCCCTTCTCCGTGCAGAGCCGGATTGCCAGGAATGGGGATGAAGCAGCAGCTCTCACCCCACATGGAGCCCCTGCCTGCCTTGGCCCTGAGTGGGCAGTGGGGATGAACATGCTCCACACGCTCATGGAGCTCTGCCCAGGTCCACCAAACAGGGATCAAGGTTGGGGAGTTTCAGGTGCCAAAATAAAAACCTTTTTGTTTCAGTTTCAGCCGCCCTCTCTGGTTTCTCGGCCTCGCCTTTAGAAAGAAAATTCCCTGGGACTTGGAGCTGCTCTCAGCAGTGCCACAGAAGATGGAAACAGGTTTAAAATGTCCTGTACTTCACCCACCAGCAGTGGTGCTGCACCAGAGCCCTTCCCACATCTGTAACAAACCTGGGCTTTGCAGAACACCGAAAAGTTTATAGATGATCAACTGTAAATCCACAAAGGGAGTAGGAGGGAGACAAAGAGGGAGAGGGAGGTTGTGAAATCGGGAACTGTCCTTCTGTGCTGGGCACTGCTAAGGCACCTCAAATCCTGGGTGCAGTTCTGGGCTCCTCATGTCAGGAAAGACACTGAGGGGCTGGAGGGTGTCCAGAGATGAGAACAGAGCTGGGGAAGGGTCTGGAGCACCAGGAGCTGCTCAGGGAGCTGGGGGGGGCTCAGCCTGGAGAAAAGGAGGCTCCTTCTCACTCTCTGCAACTCCCTGACAGGAGGGTGGAGCTGGGTGGGGGTTGGGTTCTGCTCCCAGGGAACAAGGGACAGGACAAGAGGAAATGGCCTCAAGCTGTGCCAGGGAAGTTCAGGTTGGACATCAGGGAAAATTTCTTCCCCAAGAGGGTGGCCAGGCACTGGAACAGGCTGTCAGGGCAATACTGGAGTCACCATCCTTGGAAGTGTTAGAAAAGCACTTGGGAAGACGGGTTAGTGGTGAACATGACAGGGCTGGGGGAACAGCTGGACTTGATTTTAGAGGGCTTTTCCAATCTAAATGGCTCCATGATTCTATGAAACCTGAAACCCTGAAAACATCTATAGGTCAAAAAATACCCCATAGGCCTGTGCCAAACGTCCCCTGCACAGGGGAACTCCTGAGTCCAAGTGTGGTGAACTTTCATCCACGAGTTTCCGAGCGGCACGTGTCAGCCAGGCAGCTGAGGGACAGCTTGGCAGGGGCTGCAGTGGACACACCTGGAGCCAGCCTATCTCCCCAGCTGGGGCAGCCTCCTCCCACAAAGTTTATAGTACAAGTGCATGAAAAGCTGATCAATCCAGCACCAGGAAGGTGTGGCCCCAGTGCAGGCAGAGCAAAATCACCCGTGTTAGTCAGGAATACATGGAGACCTCACAGCACCTTGCAGTGCCTGAAGAGCTAGGAGGAAGAGGGAGGGGGATTCTTCACCAAGAACTGCAGGGAGAGGACAAGGGAGAATAGCTTCCCACTGACAGAGCACAGCATTAGGTGGGATATTGGGAAGAATGTTCCCTGTGAGGGTGGGGGGCCCTGGCACAGGTTGCCCAGAGAGGCTGTGGCTGCCCCACCCCTGGAAATGTCCAAGGGCAGGTTGGACGAAGCTCTGAGCAACTCAGGCTACTGGAAGGGCTGTGGAATGAGATGAGCTCCCTTCCAACACAAACCAGTCTGGGATTTTATGAAATAGCGACTTCAAACATTTTATATCAAACACTGACGTTGAGCTGTCAGTCAGTGGGGAAGGCCGGACAGCGCTGGGTCTTCCTGATGAATATTGTTGAATATTCATGTTCTGAGCAGCCCCTGCCCACAGGGAGATAATGCCTGTATCACAGCTGGCAGGGGTGATTTTCCCAAGTGACACCCAGGGTGACACAGTGCCCCACCCTGCTACCACTGCCCCACCCTGATAGCACAGAGGGCTGGGGCTGCCAGGGCCTGTCACACCATGTCCTCGTTGTTTTGGGGGTGGTGTCGGGCAGTGGTGCCACATCTGCACGTGCCATCAGCCCACCACAGCCTGCCAGTGTCTGTGTTGTCCAGCAAAGTGCCCAGGGACAACAATCTGACTGTAGCAGGGTGAATCCTCTGGTAGTCAGGGAGTAACACCGCTGTAATCAGTGACAGAATCTATCTGGGAAGGACACACACTTCCCTTTCCTGACTGGGATCGCTCCCACAGAAAAATCTTACTTAGAGGACCAAGCACAAACGCTGCCTGAATTGATGTGAAGATTTGTTCAACTCCCAAATTATGTCAGACACTAAATTATTAAATAATAGCCAGATGAATCACTTGGGAACGAACATAGCGTTCCTCTTGCATCGTCTACTTTATATTTGTCTGGATCTCGTGTTTATTTTAGTCCCCACCAGTGTTTGTTTGAAGGGCACTAACAGAGGGAACTCGTGCCCCAGAGAAGCTGCAGAAATGAAAGAGCAACCCCAGCCAGTGACTGTTTCTAGGAAGCCAGAACAGCCCTCACCACAGAGGGGATGCGGCTTCAGCTCCAGCAGCCGCTTCACCAACAGACTGTAAATATTGCCAAAGCAAAAATTGGCTTTCTTTTGCCTTTCTTTGGCAGGTTGAGGTGTGAAATGGGAGCCAGCTGCATTCCAGCACCAGGGAAATGCAGACCTGCCCCTTTACGGCCCTGTGCCAGCGCCTCATGTGTGGGAGCTAAGGTCGAACCGGAGTGACTGGAATTGCACTCCTGCCCTTCAGCCTTCTGTTTGCAAAAGGGGTTGATGCCCCGGTTTTTTCAGTGTTTTTCCTTTTCCAGCCAAGAGACTCTGCACTACAACAGCACCAGAGCAGTGGGATTGGTGGTGGGGACTGCAGCTCAGGTTTTGGGGGGGTATTTCTGGTGCAGGATTTGAATGTGGGTACAGGACAGGGATTAAATCAGGAAGAAACTGGAAAGTTTGTCAAATGTTCAGACACTCCTTATGTCAGGAGACATTGGGGCATCTCATGGTGATGAGGTAATGGCAGATGAAAGTAAAACCAGAAGCTGAAAAGAGGTGTTAACAGCAGAAGGCAGCTGCAGAACTGCTCAGGCACTGGTCACGTCCCGAGGTGGGTTCTGCTGGCAGGTCCCCACGGAAGAACGAAGACATTCAGAGATAAGAACCTGTAACCTGCTCCAGGCTGGAGCAGAACATCCACAGGCACTGTGTGGTTCTCTCTGATCTCCTCTGACTTCAAACAAAAGAAAATGCAAAGGCAAAGAAAGGATGAAACACAAGGATCTTCAATCAGTAACATATTTTAGTTCCTGCTATGGCTGGAGGACAAGAAGGGCAGAGCTCCTCAACCAAGCTGGGTTTGGAAGAAGAGTGGGATATAGCACAGCAACACCTGCTTCTCCAAGAAAAAAATAAAAGCTACTACATTTGGCTCTGGACTTCTGAAGTTCTTTTCTGCTCTTTTACCAAGGAGGCAAATCAGTTTAACAGAGGAGAAAGCAGGAATTGCCAGGTTCCCCCCCTAAACAGGGCTTTGGCTTCAACTCTTCCCAAGGATCCACTTTGGCATTAACACTGAATATGATCTGCACTCAGTTTTCTGAAGAAGGTCACCTGTAGCCCAAAACCTGGTGAAATTGACTGGAACAGGCAAAAACTAATGTTGCAAACACTTAACTTTGTTTTCCAAGGAAATTTTTTACCTTGCTTTTCTAACACTGTCTGTCAGCATTCCTTTTCTCCAATTTTCTGTCACAACTACCATATGGATGTGGACATGTCATCCTGCACATTGAACTGCAGCAGCTCCCCAGAGTAGCTGAAACAGAGCTTTTTTAACCTGAAGCACTGTTGTTGTTGGGGAGGGTCACAACTCCTCACCCAAACACGACCCTGCCCAAAGGTCAGTGGAACAAATCCCAACAAGAGCAAGAACATCCTTAACCTCTCCCTTTTCTAAATGCAAGGCACATTCTTAACATGATCTTCTGTCATAAACAAGGAGCAGCATGGACATAAAAAGAAAAAAAAACAAGATCCTTTTCTTTGCAAACCCATTTGCACACAATGATCTCCCCCGGGACAGTGTGAGAAAAGAACTGGGCACTGCTGAGGAGCCTGAGAGGAACTCAGGATTAACCCCAGGATGTTCCTGCCTGAAACAGGGGCAGCTAAACCTCTCCTCAAATTAGAAACACAGCTGAAATCACTGTCAACACCATGAAATAGGACACTAAGACAATCTGGAAGGTGTCAGGCAGCAGTGAGTGCCCCATCACCCCTGGGGTCTTTGGAGCAGGGCTGAGGATGGGGTGCTGCCAAGGAGCCTTGGTTAGTGTCCCTCTGTCCTCTTCTGGCCAGGACACACTACTTGGTGGCTCTTCCTGCTTTCAGAATCTATGGGGAGAGACAAAGGATGTCCCAGTGTTACAACACCAACACTTCCTTGTACATTTAATTTCAGAGTATTAAACACAAGCCACAAGGCTCTACCTGTAAATCACACTCCCAGGCCAGTCACTCCCTTGCAGACAGGAATGGGAAGCCTGAAATCCATAGATGTGCTGCTGCATAAAAAATAACTCTTGCTAATTACACCCTGGGGGAAGGGCTGACCAGTCAGCATTTATACATATTTATGTACTTGGTATCTTTCTCTAGAAGCTACTTTGTTTCCCTTCAATTCCCCACCCATTACATAAAACCAGCACAATTCTGATCAAAGAGGCAACTTCCTTATTCAGCTGAGTAAAATGTTCAGAAAACCGAAGCTGAAATACTTCCAGTTCCGCAGACTCTGTTGGATATGAAAACCACAACCTGCCTCCCCGCTGGCACCTCAGATTTCTCTCCCTGCAGCAGCTGAAACAACCGAAGGCTCCTTGTCTCCCCCACATAACCACAGGAGGAACAGCCCTGAGACACCACAAGCTGTGACCCTTCCACACATCAGACACTGCCAGAAGCACTTAGGGAAAGGGAACAGAGCTGTTCACACCCCTGGGCAGCGCCAGCACAGCTGGGATGTGGTGCTGTGGGAGCAAACACGGCACGGAGGAGTCACACGGGCCGGGGCCACCCTGACCTCTGCCGGGGACCTGTGGCAGTGCACAGCCCTGGGCTGGTTCCAGCCCGTCCTCCCTCACCCTCCTCGGGGAAACAGGGTCCTCGTCATGCTCCTCATGGAAAGAGGGGCAGGGAAGAGCCAGGGAACCTGCCAGCACCTTCCCAGCTCACTGCTGAAACCCACTCCAGGTGAGTCAGGGCTCTGAGTGCCCCTCACAGCACCTGCAGCTCTCCTGCATTTCAGTGACACACCACAGCACACAGCATTAGCTGCTCAGGAGACCTGTTCAGGTTAGAAAAGATCTTCAAGATCAAGTCCAGCCACAAAAAGTACTGAGTAATTAAAAAGTAAATCAATCCAGACACTGAGCTCAGCAGCCAAGGGGGCAGCACCAGCAGGTCCTTCCCTTACAGCTTCACCATCACATTGTCCTTGCCTGGACAGCACCAGGGAAAGAAATTCCATCAGACTGTTCAGTGTGAGGGATTTAATCTAAACCACAGAATTGAACCAATGGAGCACATCTCTTGGATACAGGACCAAGGGAGCAGGGCAGTGTGGGACATCCACTTGCTCTCCAGTTGTGCCAGTTTTACAGGGAGTGAATCTTCATGCAAAGCTCTGGTTTCAGAGCAGCAATTCCCAAACTGAGAAAGGAAGAACACCTTCAGTGCTGTGCCCAACCCACACCCAAGATGCAAAGCCAGTGAACCTCTGCATCTCCAGCTGGTTTTCCAAGGAAGCATTACAGGGATCCCTGTTGGGCAAGAAGTGCCATCAGCACCTGAATCCACCCTGGCTGCGGGGATTGGATTCCCGTGGAAGAGCAAGGCCCTGCACCTTCCCAAGGAGCAGAGGTGAGCAGAGACCTGCAGGTACAGCCTTGTTGGACAGTTCAAGTGAGCTACAGCCAGGTGGGGGGACTGTCACAGTCAGGTACAAGTTAAATACCGAACAACGAGTTGTAACCAAAACTTTAATCCCAAGGATCTCACAAAAGACATTTTACAAGTGACATGAAAAGTCTTGTACAGTAAAGAAATGTTTAACTCCTAAAGTTTACAATGTACCATTAGACACTCAACACATCCACTCCAGGTGTCAGTTCTGCTGTGGATTTGGTCTATTCAGAGGTTCTGGAATAGATGGTCAATCAACAGTCGGCTAATTAAGGACTCTACTCACACCAAGTACAAAATTAACTGATCCTACAGGTAAAAATTTGTAGTTCATGGAATATAAAGCAGCTCAGTTCTAGGTAGTGCAGTCAGAACTGGCGCTGGATGAAGCTGCAGCCCTTCCCTCCCTGTGCCACTGGCTCACTGCTCTGACTCTTCCCCAGGACTGGGCTATGGAGCACCCACATCCTGCTCTGCTCCAGGCCACAATCCCACAAGGAACACACCATCCCTGCACACTTCCTTGAGAGCTGAGCCCCAGCAAACCCCCCCAGCTACGGACACAGACCATTTACCATTCCACACACACACACAAACCATGTCTAATGGTACATTGGAAAACCATTAATAATACAAATCATAGGATTTGCTCAGAACCATATACAGATTCACATCTTTACATTTGCCACCTGTTACAAGATACAAGGAACAAAGCAAGTTCAACAGCTAAAACATTTTAAAAATGCACCAAGCTTTATGAAGTTTCAAAACAAAACAATGTTCTGTACATACTCCTGGCCTCGGATCTCATGACTTCCTGTACACAGCTCCTTCCCACAGTCCTATTTCCTCTCATTTGACCTGGAACGACTGAAGGACAACAGACAGGTTGGGTTTGGTTAAGATCCAGGTGCCAAGAGCAGCAGATTTTCCTTTAAATCCCCCAGCCCCAATCAGCAGATATTGAAGTATTTAAAAAGTATCATTAATTTAATAAAACTGAGTGTTTAAATCTCCAAGGTGAAGAACCTTGTAAGGTATTTCTCCACCACCACCTTTATCACTATGACCAAGGCACAGAAAGTCATTTTTACATGTTTACTCAGAACACAAGTACTGGAAGACTCTTCTTACCTGCGAGACCTGGAAAAGGAGCGAGAAGGCTTGTGGTTCCTCTCCCGTGAGAGTGATCTCTCTCTTCTTCTGTCTCTGGAGAGGGACCTGGTACAGATCACACCACCACATGATCAGAGCAAAGCTCAGTTAGGCCAACAAGGCTCCTGGAGCTTCCCTTCAGGAGTGAAGTTTAACTACTCAACCAGAGGAAACCTGTTGCAGATGCCATTAACCTTCCCTTCAGGGAAGCAGGATCAGCTTGAGGCAACAGCTCATGCTGTGCTGTGAACAGGCATCTAGTCCCTTGCAGCAGGTTTCTTTTGCAGAATGCAACCTCACCACTGTCCTGACTTATGGTTGATTCAATCCTGAAGGTCTTTTCCCACCCAAATGGCTCTGTGATTCTACACTTCAGGCAAAGAATAGCACATTAACACAAACTTTGTGAAAAACTGGCAGACAACCACGGGGCAGCCGCAGAACGGAAAATACTTCCATTCTTAACATCCTTCCACTGCTAACTCTGGAATCTCAACTAGCTGAGTAATTCCAGGGAAACAACACAGCAGGAGCAAACCTGCTTCCCTTTTTCCAGACTGCAGTCTGAATGTGCACAGCACATGGGGCTGTTTTGGGCTGTTCCTTTTCAAACCTCCAGGTCAGAGCAGGGTAGGGAAGGGATTCGTACCTGCTGCGGCTCCGGGAGAAGCTTCTCCTTCGTGGTGATCTAAAACCAGAAAACCAGATGTGAGGCACTTTATCCTTTCTTTGAGCATTAACGGGGTGAGGCATTTCCCAACTTGTCAAACTCACTGTTGGGCCCAGGGAACGTGCCAAGAATAACTGGCATCCATCATCCAGTAAAAGGCATGGAAAGATTAGGCAGTAAAACCAAGCTCAGTGTGAACAGCACGTTTCCAACCACGAATTCACTTTAACTAAGAATGCGTCAGAGCAGAGTTGTCCAATGCAACACTTTCCATTTCAACTAAATACACTGCCCAGAACACCACACCAAAGTCCCACAAGTGGTTCCACAAAAAAAAAAAAAAAAAAAAAAAAAAAAAAAAAAGCACAGAGCAAATGTTTTGGAACCCATGCAAGCCAAAAAGGTCCATAACAAGGCATAAGAGATATCAAGTGGAAAAAAAAGGTGAAAATGCGCTCAGTGTCAATTTGATAATGCCATTAAGTGCTACATTAGAACTGCATATTTGTGATTGTCATTTTTAATGCCATCGAGTGTGTTTAGACTATTTTCTTATAAAAAAATTAAAAAATTAAAAATATAACCTTAGCTCGGCCCAGTTCATCCCAAAAAGTAATTGTTTTAAGTTTTGAAAACTGTTAGTAAAACCATTTAAAGGTGATAGGATTTTTCTGGCAAGGAAAAGCTACATTTGTTAGCTTTATTAAAAATTTAGTTTGGCATCTCACATGCAAATATCCTGGTTTTTACGTTATTCACAGTGTAAGAGCTTCCATATCACCCTTAAAAGTTTTCTCAAGCAACATATGTACGTTACCACTCAATTATGCACAGCCAGCCTTTGATTGAGAAAAGTAATTACTTATAAGCCGCTTACTCCTTATTTTAACCAGCAGTAAACTGTATAAGCAGGAAAAACTTACAAGTCTTTGGTTTCAACAAGCTAGAAATGGTGAGGTGAGGCTGCCGGACTGACTGCCAAGAAGAATTTGCTGAAAAGGTTTTGCCAGATGTTGCGTTGTATTTAGTTGGTTGGCGAAGGGGGTGTTGTGGATTTTTCCTGCTTTTTTGTTAGCCGAAGGCTGCTGCTGTAGTTGTTGTGAAGACATTTGGTAAATAAACAGCTGAGCTGATTGGCCGGGAATGTGTGGGCGGTCGAGGTGGCTGCTGCCGATTTGGTTAAGGTTGGAGAGAAGGCTGAGAGAAAACAGCATGCTCGGGAACCAAAGGGCGGTGCAACCTGACGACTGGCCATGCCTGGGTCATGTGAAACGACACCAGCCAAGCTGCATGGGGCGCGCTGGTCACATGACGCTGAAAGGGCTAGTTGGCTGGCTAATGCAGACTCAGAGGGTGGTGAGAAGAGACATGATGGTGACTCTGTAACGGGTTCATTTTTATTAATAGATGGACCAAAAAGCATAAAAAAAATGAAAAACAAGCCATCAGTACAACCATCTATTAGCTAACAATACTCCTAATGTGTTATTTTTTTTTCTTTTCAACAGCAAAAGGGGAAGCTCGAAAACCCTGACTCGGGAGGACTTCACTCACCTGCCACAGGTAAATTCAGTCCTGTAAAAACCACGCTGCACATCTGAACTGCCAGACTAACTAGTCTGGGTCCAAGAACGTGCCAGTTCCCAAAAATCCTGCTATATATTAGAGGTGGGTTTGCAAACCTCAACTGACAGGATCATCACACGATGTTTTAATTCTAACTCTAAAGTGTAAAGATTCCAGATGTTTAAAGCAACTGTTACTTGATCCATTATTAAACAGCTGCCTGCTTGGCATTTAAATTCTGCAAACAAAGCGGAGAAACCCATCGGTATGGAAATGCTAAATTGCTGTATGTCATGTTCTGCCATTATGGAATAAAGGAAAGGAACAGCCTAAGTTGAAGTATGGGGAAGAAAGGGAAAGTGTGACTAGAAGATGAGCAGATTTTAGGAGGAATGAGGATAAGCCCAGGACAGAGGGCACTGACTACCAACTGCACAGTCACCTAAAGACAAAAGCCAACACTCAACACAACTTAAAGTTCACCTTGATTTTGTGGAGGGGTTGATTTGGGGATTTTTTTTCCTTTTTTTTTTTTTTAGCATTTGTCATCTCCAAATCATCATCAGATGAATGTTATCCATCAACATGCCTTTAACAAGCCTGCTTCTAGGATGCTACAGTGGTAACAGTGCTCTAGGGCTGGGCTGTGCCCCCAGGTACCTGCGCCGAGGGGGAGGACTCCTCCTGCGATAGTCATCCCGGGGACGCCGGCCCCACGAGGGAGGGGGGCCGCGGTTCCGACTCCGCTTCTCCCCATTGGAGAGCTCCACTCTGACTCGGCACCCACACAGCGTTCTGGGAAGAGACACGGACACTGGTTAGTGTTCCCAGGGAGAGGTCAGCGTGGAGTAAAAGCTGCATAGTCCAGAGAAAAGAAGCGGACAAGGTAAAAACATTCTGCCTACAGACAAAAGTAAAATGTTCAGGAAGGAATTTTGCGTGGCAGTGGCTGCACCCTGGAAGTGTTCAAGGCCAGGCTGAATGGAGCTCTGAGCAACTTGGCCTAGTGGAAAGTGGCCCTGCCCATGGCAAGGGGTCGAACAAGATGTGTTCTAATGTCACTTCCTCCCCAAACCAGCCTGGGATTCTAGGGCAGACAAAAGGTTTGGCTGCTCTGAAAGCTGTTGTGCCAGTAAAGGAGGCAGGGAGGGAACCAAGGAGAGTTCCTCTAATCAGTTTTGCCTCTTTATAGTTACACCATCTTCAATTTAGCACATACACAGACATCCAAGTAATTTCTAACTTGAGAGTCCAATTCTGAAGTGCATAATTAACCTGCCCTTCTTCCTGAATAGCATCAGGATGGGTTTGATCGGATATCGGGAAGAAATCTTTTCCTGTGAGGGTGGGGAGGCCCTGGCACAGGCTGCCCAGAGAAGCTGGGGCTGCCCCATCCCTGGAAGTGTCCAAGGCCAGGTTGGATGGGGCTTGGAGCAATCTGGGATAGTGTCCATGGCAGGGCATGGGACTGGATGAGCTTTAAGGTCCCTTCCAGCTCAAACCATTCTGGGATTCTACTTCTGCACTATTAAGAAAACCCTTGCATCACACAGATAAACACTTCATAACAACCATGTCAAGCCCTTGACTCTGCAGTTGAAACTTTCCAATTTAAACAGCATTACTACCCAAAATTTCTCTTTTGCACCAGCCAAGCCAAACAGACAAGCAGCACATTTTACCTTCCATCTAGTTCTCTTACTGCATCAGCTGCATCTCGTGGATCTTCGAATTCCACAAAGGCAAAACCAGGAGGATTTCTCGCCACCCACACACTGCGCAGTGGTCCATAGTAGCCAAAGGCTCGCTCTAATTCCGTTTTGTTGCCATTGTTTCCAAGGTTACCCACATAAACCTTGCAGTCCAGCGGACAAGAGTCGCGATGCATTGCTAGGACAAGAAAAAAGAAGTTCACGCCTATTTAAACACAGAGCGTGCACATGCTCACTTCCAAGGAAGTCGTTCTGTTGGCTCCTTCCACCGCGATACGACCTGATGGAAACACTAATCTGTGTGCAACGGGCGGGCAGGGGGGTTAAAACCGAACAAAAAAAATCCGAGTTGTTATGTCGCACTGCCGTTAAAATTCACTGTTTGGGGGAATTTCGGTTACTTTTAAGGTTTACAGCTTTGAAGGTGAGGGGTGGGG
>VYXB01009391.1:559664-571944 GCA_013397135.1 Pachyramphus minor | reverse complement strand
GGGGTGGGGGGGGGCTCCCTGCGCCCTTTCCCTGCTTCGCGCGGGGGGGCCCGCAGGGGGCGCAGCGCGGAGGAGGCTCCATTGTTCCCGGATCGGGATCAGGATGGGGATCGGGGTATTCTCACACGCGGGGGGCAGGGGGTGAGGGGCCAGCACCATCCCCGGCCGAGCCTCGCCGGCAGCACCCTGGGGAATCCCAATGGAGCGGCTCCTCGGTGCGGCGTGAGGAACCAGCGCTGCCGCGGGCGGGCGGGAAGACGCCACTCCGCCCCCGCGGCACCTCCTGCTCCGCCTCGCACACTGCCGAGAGCAGACTGAGCACGGGTTCGTTCAGGCAGCCCGCGGCCTCCCCCGCCGCATGCCCTCAGCGCCGCGGCGGCCGCCGCCCGCGGCCCGGCCTCACAAAATGGCGGCCGCTCTTTGTTTGCCGCCGATGCCGCCTTCATCCGCCCCGCCAGGGCCCGAGACCGCGGGTGCCGCCGCCTCCCCCCACAAGCCCTCCGGGGTGAAGGTCCTCACCGGTGCTCAGAGGGAGGGCGCGCGAAGGGAGCCCGCGCTAAACTCAGCCGACTCGACCCCTCAGCGAGTCCCCAGCTCCGCTTTTCCTCACTGGACAAAATGGCGGTCAGCGCGCATCCCGCCCGGCTTATATATGGCCAGCCCTCTCCCACGTGACGCGGAGGGACAGCGAATCAGAGAGCGTCAATGAGCTGATTGACAGGAGACGTCACCGGGCGCTCGCGGGTGGGTGGAGCTTCGGCGCCAATGGCGGGAGCGCTGAGGCGGCTCCGCGGGCCCCGCCCGGGCCCTGAAATCAGGGAGGGGCAACACCCCCGAAAATGTTGTTTCTTAATGGCCAAAATGAAAAATAAAGTTTTATTTCCTTGTGTCTCTGGCCCGGTCGGGTCCGTACGGGCCGTGGTTTTTAAGCATCATCCCCTCAGCGCTGGGGTTTACACGTACGGACACTTCATACGAGCAAACTGCTGTAAACTCTCAGGTTTTGGTAAATTTTGTATGAGTTACAAGGCACGAAAGAGGGGATTGATTTTTTTAGCACTTGAGAAAACAGTATTTGAACTGAGGAATTTTACTTACAGTTGATGTGCTTTACTAAACTCTCCTTCATACGTGACATTCATACGACATGAATTTTAACATGAATTAAACAAATAACTTGCTACAAAGGGGTTGCCCTAGATAACAAACCTCTTATTTTGGGTTTTCAGGTAATATAGGAATCCCCATCTAGGGCTGTTTCTGCAATAACCTCCCAAAGCATCCCTTTGTAGCTAGGCTGTGTTTAATCCAGACTTTATGTCTTTGACTTGGGCCAGGGAAGATAAATTTATCTGTACAAGTAGATTAATAACAGTTTAAATCATATTTTATGAGATGACCCATTCTGGTGGACTGTGTTTTCCAAGCAGGAACTGTGCAGAGGATGGGGTGTCCTCAGTCTACTGGAATTCTACCAGCATGTAAATAAAACCCAGCTGGAATTAAAAACAACCAGCTGAGATAATTCCTTAGAATTTTCCAAAATCTTTTGCAGCATCCCCAATTATTTTTAAGAGCTTTTTCTCAGTAAAATCCTCCAAGGGTCAAAACTGGCCAGGGGACAGAAACACAACAATGATTTTGAGGTAACGGATGCTCTAAAGTATCTTTATCATGTGTGCAGTTATCTGACATTTACCTGCCTTTAATTAAGGAAACCTAATCCATTGTAATCTAAATTAGCTGATGGTTAATTTCCTGAGGCAACACAAACAAAGGAAATAATTTGAAGCTTGGGGATGTTCAACCATTTCATTTTGTGACTTCTTGGAGACAGTGATTTATTTCCAAGACTCACCTCCCTTCTCCAAGGGGTTTACAACACTCCTAGACCCTGCTCATATCACATAATGTACATTTCAAACATGATTTAAGATTTGCAATAATGAATAAAAAAAAATCAAACAAAACAAACCAAATATTAGTTAGAGAGCAACTTGGACAAGCTTGTAATCCTAACAGAACTTTTATCTTCATACCAACGTTACACATGATATATGAAAATAATTCCAGATGACAGATTTGGGAACAAAGGATTAATTCAGAAGTAAATTCACCTCCTGCAAAGCAAACACAGCATTCAGCACTCACCTAGAACATGCTAACTGCCCTATTCAAAGTGCTTCTTACCTGGGAGTTAAGCCCATCACCATGTTTTATAAACCACAGCCCATAAAAATCATGTCATATACACATAATCCGTTTTCAGTTTGCTTTTGGCATTATAAGGAAACTAAATGTGGCCCATCACTGGGACAAAAGGCCTATTGGAATATTCATCCTAATTCCCACAGTCGGGTTTGGGATGTCCCAGCACAGGCACACAGTACTTCTGTCATCCCAAAATCAGCATTTTGATTGTCCCCTCTCAAAGACAGTCCCTGAGCCAGCTCTGAGAGCACTACATGTGTATGTTGCACATACGTGGAAGCTGATTTGTGTTATGTTGCTTTCTTTCTTATCCCAAGTCTGTTGGATCCTGCTGGATTGAACTCTCTGGCTTTCACAGTAAGAAAATGCCACTCACGTCCGATATTTATGGGAGGTACAGAACTTTTACATTCTTCATCATCAGATCTTGTGTGAAAGGAAGGAGAGAACCTTGACCTCACAAACAAAACCAGGCCTGCTGTGAACAGGTGGGTCAAGACTAGATTGAAAAAGTATTTAATACCTGCACAGTGACAGTGGAGAACAGTCATCTGTTTAATAAACATCCAGACCAGGATTCATGACCACACTGACCTGGAGTAAGGTGTTCCAGTCAAGCTGCTGTCATGGTTCCTGAGATTTCAATCCCACAGAAGAAAATGAACATATTCTAGATATGATTTGGAAGAAACCTCAGCTGTCTGAGCCAAATTTAAGGGATCACAAATATCCTGAGTTGGAAGGGACCCACAAGGATCATTGAGTCCAACTCCTGGCCTTGCAGAAGACACCCCAAAAATGCCACCATGTGCCTGAGGGTGTTGTCCAAACACTCTGTGAGCTCTGCATACCTCAGGAGACAAGACAGTATTGACAGGAAAATATTTCTTTCAGCAAGAGGATCTCTTAGAGCTGCTCCTCAAGCGAAACTAGGCACTAACAAAAATAGTTATTTACTGGCATGACTCTGCCTGCAGAAAGGGCTCTTGCTGGGAAATGTCATTGTACGAACATGACAGGAACTGGTGGAGGGGACATGTCTTCAGTCACAAACCAGCTACTCACAGGCATGGCTCAGGCTGCTTGTGAGGTTCCTGTGGATTCAACCCATTTTCACATCCTGCCCAATCTTGGTGAAGAGCATTTTCTACTGAAACAACAACTTACACTTCCCTGATCTTTAGATAGGTATTTAGATATATTACAACCAGCTTGAGTGAGCTTATTCCCACAAATTCTTGTGTTTACAGCATGAGGTCCCTATCCCTTATTCCCTCACTTTTAAAACATACATATTTTTACACTGTGAAAGTTTTTAGCTGCACCTCAGGGAGAGTGAAACAACAAACTGTGATTTATACATCATAGAGCTAAACTAAAACACTCAGCTCCCAGTGCAGGGGGCACAGCACTTCCCCAAGACTCAGCACTTCGGGATTAATTAGTGAGAAGTTCATTTATTTGAATGACTTGTTATTTGGAGACCTTTAGTTGCTCGACCTTTCCAGGTGTGAGCCTTCTGCCAGTGCTGGGGTCCCACCTCCAAGGTGTGGGCAGCAGATGGTGACATTCTCTTGCAGGGGCAGATCCCAGAGAGCTCCTTTTCAGGGGGACAGGCCCCATGGAATAGAGAGACACAACTCCTTGTGTTTTGTTTTCGCTCAGGTGAGGTTCTCAGGAGACTTCTCCAGGCTCTTCAAGGCTGTGGAACCAGGGATTAACTCAGAGAGCCCAGTGAATGTTACAGAAGCAGCACAAGGGACCTGAGGCTTTGCCTCAGCTTCACCTGAATTTGTTTTGCACACAGAAAATATCCCATCTGGAGACTGTTATGGGAAGGAAAAAGAGAGTCAGCCCCAGGCTTGACTGCAGGGCAGGTTTTGAAGGACAAAACACTCACCCTTGCTACTGTGTTCTGACAGAGCTGAAAGTCCCAGGAGCTTCTGTAAATCTGGCTTGAAATCAGAAAATGGGAAATGAAAACAGAGAGTCTGACTCACTGCTGTTCAACTCTAATTTTAATTCCCTGGAAGATGGGAGTTCTCTCTGGAACAATGCAGCATGCAGTGGATTAGGGGCCAAGATTTCAAACTGCTCCTGGAGTTTACTCCCCTCCCAAATGGGATTACAGGCACAGGCCTGCCCCCCAGCAACAAGGAGGTGACACAGAGGAGCTAAAAGCACCCAAAGCAAGATGGAAAAGCCTGGAACCTGCTCCTAGGGGCTGAAATCCACCTCTTTAAATGGTTATGGAAGCAAAAGTGCTGCTGGCAGCTGGTGATGCCCCTGAAGCACCTCGAGGTATAAGTGTGGAGGTGCCAAAGTCTTTGTGGCCTTGGGGTTTGCTGCGAGATGTCATTTCCTCCCATCTCGCAGTGAGGGAGGCCAGGAAGGGAGAGCAGCCCTTCATCAGCTGCTGCTTCACCAGCAGCTCAGGGGAACTATATTTACCAGGACTGTGGTCAAACCGTTTCCTCTCGGCAGGGCGGGGTCTGGTTTTCCACACACAGCACTCAGCAGCTCACAGGAATTCTGGTCTGTTGGGCAGGAGCAGTGAGGGAAAAAAGAAAACAACACCACGGCCCAAAAACAATCCCAAAAAAACGAGTTGATTTTTACATAAGGGAAGTTCTTCTGGAGCCCACACTCCTGTTACTAGTGAGTAACAGAAGAACACATGGAAAAAATTCCTCAGATCTATCTGCCCATCTCCCTGCAGATAGAGGATCCCTTTGATGCAGTACAGTCTTTGTTTAATTAAGTTTTCAAATCCCAGGCCAGAGGATCCCCCTTGCTCTAACGAGGCTATTTGCACATTTGCTTTGCTTTCTGTTCCCTCCCCCAGTTCCTTCTTCCCCCTGAACGGGGCCTCCAGGCTTTCTCTTCCCTTTTTCTTTGCTCTGCAGCAAAGCCATATTCCCTTCCTCCCCCACCTGGCTCCCTGGGGGAAGGACTGGAAAGCAAAACAAAAGAATCACTCGCTGGGAAACTATAATTGGCACAACCCTCCTCACTCCAAAACTCCCACTGGAGAAGGTGAGGGAACAGCAAAGGCCCCTCCTGTGGGGAGTGAGACCAGGAAAAGCTGGAGGGAGGGAGCAAAGGCTTTGAAGCCAAGACTCAAAACCCTTTGATGACTTCAAGAGTGCTTTGAGGGAGCCCCGAGGTAACCTAACTCCAGTCATCCCAGTTAATTCCATGGCAGAACAGGCTCCTGCTTTGCTCTGCACCATCCGGGGCTCTTGCAGAGGTTAATTTATCTCAGCTAAAAATATCTCACCTGGTTGTGCTGTTGGCACAATTTCCCCTTGTGACATTGGCACTGTGTGCGTGGTGGGGTTGAAGGGATGGGTAGGTAGAGCTGTACCAACATCAGGAGCAGATTTAGAGCTCAATGAAGTTATAATTTAGATCAAAATAATCATTGCACAATTGCACCTTGTAGTTGTCCCTTCCCCAAGCCAGAAATCATAGCTCAAAACGTTACCTCCTGTGTGAGTGGCTGGTGTATAAATGTGCAATTTAGACATTTTATGTCTTTTTGAAATATAAACCAGGAATCCATCCCTGCCAGTGTCTCTTCCTTGCTCTGGGCACTTCTCAGGGATACACCAGAACTCCAGTGCAGGTCTGGCTGTCGGGGAGATGTTACAAAGTCATGACCAAGTTAATTTTGACTTCTGCCAAGTCCTTACCTGGAAGGACAGGGCCAGTGGCAGAGGGTAGCCATGGCAGTGTGGTGTGACCATTAGGACGTGTGCCCCTGTGCCAACCCCACGTCGCCAGCGGTCACTCAATTAATGCTCTTCCAGTGGAGATGCTGAAAAACTGCATCCAAAGAAAACCCATTGTACACTGGAGACTCGAAAAGTTCAAGGATGAATTGGACCAGGTGTTTCAGACATGGCTTTGGCCAAGGCTTATTAGTCCTTGAAGATGTAACCAAGGAACCTCGGACCCACGGCGGGTAATTCGGTGTAACCGCGGCGCTGCTGCTGCCCTGGAGACCCAGATGTGAAGCCAGGCCCAACATTTATCAAATGTCATCTTTAATTGGTGACACTTTAATGGGTGACACGCTCCTTAACAATCAGGTAATGAAATCAGGAGCACTTATTGGATCACTCAGAAAAAGCAGGGCTGCAAATAAGTGATGAGGAATATAATGAAAAGCAGTTTGGTGTCCGTGGAAGCTGCGAGAACACATGAGGCTGTGCAAGCCTTGTCTCTGCAGGACAATGTGTCTGCATCCACCTGAGCCTGGGTTTAATTGTGCCTGTGGGAAAGGAATCCATTGCTTCTGGTAACTAAGCAAATGATCTTTTCAATCTTTCCAGGGAATTGTTTCTCAGAGATGACAAATACATTCATTGTCTTTCACTTTGAGAAATAGGAACTGGTCCTCTGAAGCAGTTTCAGCCTAATGATCCAGCCACATCCTGAGTACCCAAATTCTGCTCAAATTATCTGTTAGAGCTCATACAGTGAGTATCAAACCTCACATGGTGCCAACTCATAGGGTTTCAAAACATATCAGAACTTGGCTTTTTGTCTGAGCCACGACTTGTACTTTTATTGTTTAGTCACTTGATAAGTCTTCTTCATTTCTCCCCAGCTTCCAAGATTTCAAACAAATTTTTTTACTATACAATCAACAGATTTAAATGAAGTTTCTACTGAACATTAAAATCCAGTGGGATCTTACTTAGGTGGCCCAGAGAAGCTGTGGCTGCCCCACATCCCTGCAAGTGTCCAAGGCCAGGTTGGACAGGGCTTGGAGCAACCCGGGCTAGTGGAAGGTGTCCTTGCCCATGGCAGGGAGTGAAGTTGGATGATCTCTAAGGCACCTTCCAACTCAAGTCATTCTGGAATTCCATGATTCTATGATTTACCAACCCCTCAGTTAGATTTTCGGTGAATAACTACCCCATTTTGCTGAATTTATGACAACTGGCATTGCCAAACTCACCAGTTCTAAATTAATAATTTAGATTCCTCCTACCCAACTCCAGTGTCCCACATGTGAGTCCACAAGGACAGGAAAGGAGGGAGATCTCTTTTGCACCCAGAGACCCTTTTCCTGACTAACCCTGGAACAACAGGGTTCACCCTCACCTTGGGGCACAGGAACCTTGTGGTAAAATCAAGTTCACACAGAACAGAAGAGACAACAAAGAGGCTGCCCATGAAGTTGTGAGGTTTTCCTAAGCCACAGCTGAACATTTTAGGATCCAGGATTTATTATCCCTGGGAACAGGGAGCTGTCTCATTTCACTGACACCAGAGGAAAGGCTTTAGTCACAGAGATCATTCCTGTTGTTTCTGTGCTCCCTGGGCTGCTATAAAAGCAGGCGAAGGGCACTCGGTGTCACTGCGACGGGAACGTCACAACGGGGCTGGCAGGAGACACCTTGTGCAGGTCAGGACTTCACTGGGATCCAACACATCAATAAATAGGTAATGTTCCTTTTGTAACTGGCAGATGCTTTTTAATTAAAATATATCTTACTGTTGATCACAGTAGTGTTGCTTCTCTCTTCCATATGAGCAGGAGTTCTACATTAGCATAATTTAAACTATCATTCAGCAAGTCAATATACACATCTATATGTATATTTATGTGCATGTATCTGCTTTTAATATAGATATTTTTAATCAGGACTAATACCCATTTGTTATTTCATATCTAGTTGGATTTCAATGTGCTGCCCAAGGAAATCACTCACAAATTAGTGGAGCAGACTTATGAAGAACAAGCTTAATTGTTACAAGCAAATATATAATTTATTTGTATTATATTAATGTATAATTTGCCTTTCTATCCAACCCTTGACAATTCAATATTCAAGTTAGTATAAAGACAAGTCATTTGAGGAGATGCTGAGTTTTTTATTATCCCAAACTTCTCCTGCACAAGAAGAAGTGTTTCTTCAAAGAGTTATATGGGATCATATCTTTACTATTCTTACATAACAATTTAAAGGCTTCAGCTTTTGTGTTGTTGTCCCCCTTGGTTTTTGATGTAACAATTAATACAGGATTTTCTGGTAAATGACTAAAGGGCCAGACTGGAGCCAATCCTAAAGCAGGGTACAGTCATTAGTGTGAAAAATGCAGAGATTTTAGGGATAGACCTGGCAATAAACACAGGGTGGGTTGAAAGAATGGGTAGGAAGAGGTGTATCAATGCCAGAAGCAGATATAGAACTGGATGAAATTATAATTTAGATTAAAATAATCATTGCACAATTACATCATCTCATTGTCCCTTCCCTAAGCCAGAAATCCACTTCTTCACTGAAAAGAAATCAGGCATCAGTCTAATCAAATCCTGGATATTTGCATGTCAGCACTTGTACTGCTCGTGGAAAAGGCCCAAACCCCAGGGCTATGAACAGCTTTTAACTTGATATTCCTGCTCCACTTTTAAATACTTTCAGGTCAGTGATTTTCAGCAATCCTGATCTTCTGAACAAATTTCTGTGAAGTTTTTATCAGGGAGGTCTCCTCCCAGTCCTGAAATGTGCTTGCAAATACACAAGGTGGGAAGTGTTATGTTGAGAGGCAACACTGGGAAAGGAGATTTAGGACTCTGAGCAAGGAAATGCAGAACTATACCGTGAATCCTATTCCTCTTTTCTGGTGGATGTTCAGATCCCTGTGACTGATGTTCTGGGAGGTCCTGGGATGATTTCCCACAGCACAATGCTCCACTGTTACCTGTGCTTGAAGGCTGAAATTCATTTTGTCAGGTGAAAGGAAGAATAGAGGGAAAGATTTCTGATCCCACCATCAGCTGCTGGTCCCGTGGAGTGGATTTAAGAAGAGAGAAAATGTTCCTGCTCCAGAGGTCTCTGCAAACAGTTACATTTTTGGCAATTCTTCTTTTTGCCTGTTTTGCAATGTGTCAAGAGATTGACAAGTAAGTAATATCATCCTTTTACTTCATTATTATAATTACAAAACTGCTTGTTTTTGATTTAACAGGCTGTGTTCTGCGCTGCTGTCAGTAACTCCAGGCACAAGGGAAAGAAAGTTCAATATATTTGATACAGCAACATTTTACATCACCCTCTCTGCAGTATAAAATTAGTCCAATTGCATTTTTAGATGTGTAACATGTACCACATTTCAGCTGATGCTTTTAAACACAGTATACAAACCATGTAAGGATGTTCAACACAGGCCACAGAGATGGCACATGCTAAAATTCCATATTTAGGTTATCATTTGGAATCAAATCTGCAGCAGGAGCCCATAGCTGCAGTTAGATGTTATCTGAACAGCCTGAAATCCTGAAATATTTGCATCCCAGAATTAGCCTGCCCTCCTCACTCAACACTTGGCTCAACGTTTTTGAAGAATCTGAAGTATCTGAAGAAAATTAGGATTTGTTTTTATTTCATGGACATCAGTGATTCCAGCTAAATTCCAGTGATTCCAGCTCTGGGAGGAGAGAAACAAACCCAAAAAACCACTGAGGTGAAGGAAAGGAAACTTTTATTCTGAAAAGAATCTAAACCTGGGAAAGCCCAAATCTCTGTGAGAGCTCTTTAAACCTGCTCAAGTCATTTTGTTGGTCTTCCCAGTCCGCCTTTTTTAAAAAAATGGAGATTCAAGGTACCTTTGGGAATGGCACAGGGTTCCAGCTTCCTATCTTCAGGAATGGGCTGCTTGCCGGGCTGCTGGACCAGCCTGAGTGGGAATGGTGGGCTGTGGCACCACCAAAATGCTCCTGTCTGGGATGGGTGGATGCCACTCAGCATCTCTGGTGCCTCATTCCCTCTCTTTTCCCCGCAGCAGGAGAGCAGTGACGGAGCACCAGCTCATGCACGACAAAGGGAGGGCGTTCCAAGGGCTGAAGCGCCTGATGTGGCTCCACAACGCCCTGGGCACGGTGCACACAGCCAGCAGCAGGGATATTCCACCTCCAAGTGCCATGTGGGATGGGCAGAAGAGCCAAGATCCTTCAGATCTCCACAACAGCATTGATGGAGACAAGACTTCCAGCCTGATGAAGCAGCTGCTGGGGCTGATGGAAGCACAGGGATTCCTCCCATTAAAGCAGCTGGATTTGAAGACCCCAAAGGGGAACTGGAACCCACAAGGCCTTTTTGAGCTGCTCCAAAGCAAAGAGTTGGGCAGCAAGAGAAATCCCAGCACGCAGCCACAGGACTATTCCCGTTAGCCCTCAACCCACCCCGGTCTGTCCCTTGCTTTCCACATGTGCTGCTGTAGGGAAAAGCTCCAGCACAAAGGTGAACAGCAAAATAAAGATAATTAATTGCTTTATCTCCTCCAGATGTTGAAAGAGACCCTTATAAGGAGCCAAGTTCTCTCCTGAGCAGCTGTCTGAGTGCTGTGACTATGAGATGGGTCACAGGCACTTCTCTTTTACATCAGGGTCCTCCCTCTCTGTCATGGATATCTTAGGGATGCTGCAGCCTGTTGGAGCTCCTGTAGCCCACTCAGCAGGAAGTTTGGGTCATTAATGTGCATATTTAGAGGCTCACTGGAGCCTAATGTTTTGACTCCTGAAGAAAGTTGTCTCCTAATACAGGTTCTCTTTCATTTCACCACTGCCTGCAGTTCTGCCCTGCTCTAGTAATGACTTTTCTTATCCTGTAAGTCCAAAGGGTTTTTTCCCTGCTTCTCCAGCATAATGAATGTTTTGAGCCTTTCATCCCTCAGTTTTTCCTTCCTTTTGCCAGGTAAAAGTTGACAGTGATCCCCACTCAGCCAAAGCCCTAAACATTCACCTTGTTCTGCTGGTGGAAGGGATGAGAACCAGCTTCCAGGGTCTCTATTTCAGCCTTTTGTTCCAACATTTCCTTCCTTTTCTTTCCTCATGTGAAATCCTCTCCCAAGAGCTCCCACAGCAGCAGAAAACCAGCTTCATGAGGCCTCCTGCATTTCCTGGAATAGGTACCACAGGATTTTGCTGTTCACCTTTGCCATCAAACTGATCATCTCTGCCTAAGCAAAGCAAGGTCCAGTTCAATGGTAAAATCAGTCTTTCAGAAATGAAATCTCTCCTATGTGTTACAAATACATCAGCATTTCTGTTGTGCAGGGACTCTACACACCATTTTAAATCCTGAGATTCCTCTGTTGCTGACAGACTTCAATTGTGCAGAATGTATTTCTCAGTGACTAAAATGTTGATAATAAAAACACTTTTCACCCTCTGAATTATACTTGTTTTTGTTTTGGTAGAAATGTAAATAAAAATGAAGCAAAACCACCTTTTGCCAGGATGTCCACACATTTGGGATGAGTATGGAGTCACATTTCTTTTGTTGTGTCACTCCTCACAGCTCCCTGTTAGATTCCCAAGGCCAATCAAACCATTACTGAAGCAGATGGTTTCAGATATTCCTGAAGAGCTGAGAGGGGTAAGACAAAACCAGGTTACACTGCCCAAGCAATGAATTTGCTGAGCTGGGATGTGGGAGATTTTCCTCCCTGGAACCCATGAGGATGGAACCCCGGGGACCAGACTGTGACCAGCTCAAATCCCTCCAGAACTGGCCGTGTCCTGCCCACCACACTCTGGATCAGCCCCTCCGTCCCTGCGGACGCGGATCCCTCTGGGACTGACTCCCTTGAGCCGTGGGAGGTGGAGGTGACCATGGGCATCTTGGTGTCACCACTGGGCGACCTGATGCGTGTCACCCGTGTGGGGATGGGGAAAACCAAGGTCCCCTCGATGGCGAGAACGGGCTGTGTGCGGGGAGCTGAGGCTGTGCCGGGAGCTGACTCTCCACGCTGGGAGCCCGCAGGTCACAGCACCATTGTGGGAAGGAGGGAAGGCAGCAGCACAGGGCTCCCCAGTCCTGCGGGACCATCCCAGAAGCACTGCCAGGAGCAGGAGCAAGGCTGGCACCCCAGGGCTCACAGCGCTGGTCCCTCTGCCCAGACCCAGGCGAGAACACGGGCTGCTGTGACCCGATGGAAAGCGCTGGGGTGTGACCCGATGGAAAGCGCTGGGGTGCGCCCGCTGCCCCCGTGGCTGAGTCCGCACCAGCCCTCCCAGCCCCTCCAGCCCCGGAGCCCCCCGGGCGGGCCC
>VYXB01009391.1:525784-559068 GCA_013397135.1 Pachyramphus minor | reverse complement strand
CTCCCGGGGGGCTCCGGTAAGCCGCTCCCGCCTTGTTACCCCGGGCGCCCGCCGCTCGCTGCTCCGCATCCCCTCCCCGCCCTCCTGATTCCTCTCCTCCTTCCCCCGGGCCCTTCGCCGCTGCCAAGAGCGGAGCGGGTGTGGCCCCCCACCTAAAGCTCCCGGGTGTGGTGGGGCTGGGAGCGGGGGTGCTGCGGACCGTGGTCTCTCCCGCGGCGGGTCCCCCCTCCGCCCCTTAGTGTGGGGGGCTCGGGCCGCCTTTGTCCGCTCCTGGTGATGCTGCCGGGCCCCTCCGCCCGCCGGGCCGCGGATCCGCCGCCCCCGGTGACCCCTCTCCGGTCGAGCCGGGTGCGGGGGATCCAGCCCCGCACCGTCCCACCCGCCCCCGTGGGGGTCGGCGGGCCCTGAGCGCCCATCCCCGTGGAAGGGGCCGCTGCCACCGACAGGTGGTTTGACACCCATACTTTCTCTTTCTTTCCCCTTGTCTTTTTATCCCCTCACCCTCTTCTGTCAGATTATTTTCCTGGTTTGATCTCTAAGAAGTGAGAACTGCTCATGGCTTTCACACCTCCCGCTTAGAGCCATAGGTGTAACACCCCATTTCTGGGGGTGTAACACCTCATCTCTGGTGGTGTAACATCCTCATCTCTGGGGATGTAATAGCTCATCTCTGCAGCGTGTAAAACCTCTCCCTGGGAGTGTGTGGAGAATGTGACCCCCTCCTTTGTGTGGGGTCACTCAGAGCTGCTCCTCTGTACAGCCACGGTCCCACCTCGCATAAAGATATAGCACCATCCCAAAAATCATCCAGCTGAAGGTCCTTTTCCACGAGGATCCTGCACAGGCAGCACACAAGGAGCTGGGGTCTGTGGAGGAGGTGGTTTGCAGGGGCCCAGCGGTGACGCCTCGTAAACAGCTGCAAAAAGTGAACAGAAAGTCACTCAGAGCTGCTTGGCAGCACCCGGGGTTGTACAAAGGGGAAGTGTCTCACCTATGTTTGTCTGCAACTTCTAGTAATAGTTGCAAAACTCACTGTGAGTTACGTGATACCCAGGAGAATCGGGTTAAGGGGTAGTTGCACACTTGAAATCTTTGTTTTTAATGCATTTTAGGAAGCAGAGCTGGGTTGTCAGATACGCCCTGAAACTGCTCCTGGTTGGAAGTGGCACACACCAGTATTTACATATTGGGTTCACAGAGACAGAAATGAAAGTACGAAAATATATATTTATCTCAGAAATAAATATGTACGATACTTACACTAGGATTTGTTTTTTTGGGTATGTTTTAAACTGCGGTGTGTTCAAAGGCAGTGATCCTCTGGATTTGGCCAAATTTCTGGGTGAAGACATCTAGGAAAAGTGCTTAGAGGCAATTAAATGTCTTTTTTGTTCCTTCCTCAGTTGCTGTGTTAGTGGAATGACTTTCAGGGTTTTGATGAATTTCACAGCAGAAGAGCCAGGAGGCAACTGATGGAGTTATTTCTGCAGGGGTTATAGGAAGCACAACTTCTGGATTAGGTGTTTCAGGGTGATATTCCTGAATTTTAAACATTTACTAAAGATAGAATATGTTGGGAGCAACAAACATTTGCAGTACTGGCTGAAATTGTGGTTTTTGAGGCACCATGTTTCTTAAGTTTCCTTCCCTCTTATTTTCAGATCAAATATGTTCAAAACAGGAAGTTTGACTTGTACCTTTTATTTTGTAAGACTTTTCCCTACTTAGTTTAGACTGGTGGTATTTGTTGTTAAAATCTGAACTCTGTGATTCAGCATCACTTAATTGATTGCAGCTCTTGTTTGAAGGTCATTTGCCATTTATAATGTTGAGTTTTTTCTCTCCTAGCAGCCATGGCAATGACAGGGCCCACACCGTGCTCATCCATGAGCAATCACACCAAGGAGCGAGTTACAATGACCAAGGTGACGTTAGAAAACTTCTACAGCAACCTCATTGCACAGCACGAGGAGAGAGAGATGAGGTAAAGAGCTTCCTTCTTTCTTTTCCAAACTGGGTAAGAGCCCAAATTTATATTAACTGTGTTCAGCTTTCTTGAGCCACAGCAGAAATCATGAAACCACAGGATGGTTTGGGGTGGAAGGGACCTTAAAGCTCATCTTGTTCCACCCCCTCCCATGGGCAGGGTGGTGGTACCTTGGCAGGAACCATGGGCAGGAAGGTGGCACCTTCCACTAGCCCAGGTTGCTCCAAGCCCTGTCCAGCCTGGCCTTGGACACTTCTAGGGATGGGGCAGCCACAGCTTCTCTGGGAAACCTGTGCCAGGGCCTCCCCACCCTCACAGGGAAGAATTCCTCCCCAATATCCCATCTATCCCTGCCCTCTGGCAGTGGGAAGCCATTCTGTCTTGTCCTGTCCCTCCATCCCTTGTCCCCAGTCCCTCTCCAGCTCTCCTGGAGCCTCTTTAGGCACTAGAAGGGACTCTCAGGTGCCTTCTCTTCTCCAGGTGAACTCCCCCAGCTCTCTCAGCCTGGCTCCAGAGCAGAGGGGCTTCAGCCCTTGGAGCATTTTCACATCTTCCTCTGGACTCTCTCCACAGCTCCACATCCACATTCTGCTGTTGTTCCCAGGGCTGGAGCAGCTCTGCAGGGGGGTCCCACCTGAGGTGGCAGAGGGGCAGAATCCCCACCCTGCTGCCCCCACTGTGGGATCAGCCTGGGGCACGGGGGGTTTCTGGGCTGGGTCATGTCCAGCCACTCATCCACCAACACCTCTGAGTCCTTCTCCCCAGGGCTGCTCCCAATCCATTATCTGCCCAGCCTGTGCTGGGATTTGTGCTGGGATTGCCTTGATCCATGTGCAGGACCTAAAGGAAGAGTCTTTTCAGGGACAAGGAGGGGTTGTTGTGAGGAGTCACTCAGTGCTACCCAACCTGTGGCACCTCTTTAAATCCATCAGTCCAATATAAAATGGGATTGGAGTGAGCTGTGTGACTTTCACTTTCCTTTGGCTGGAACCTTCTAATTTGCTGAATACCCTCAAGCTGTAGCACTGGGGCTTCTGCTGTTCTCCCAGCTTGCCATGGAGTCTATAATCAGAATTTGGAAAACGGTTCAGTGTTGGTTCCCTTTTGGCTTTGCTGCCAAAGCCATAACGAGCTCCCAGAGCAATGAATGCCAGCTCACTACAGGAGCTGCAGAAATGAGGCAGCAATTTAGAAATCAATCCTAGCTTGCAGAGATATTCCCTTCAAAGTTGCAGATTAGGAGAGATTGAGGTCTAATTCAGACAGAAAATATCACTGATTTAATTCCTTGCTTTCTAAATTTAATTATTTATTATGAGCACTATTGTGTACTCCCCAGAATCTCAATGTTTGGTTTTTTTTCCTGTGTGGGATCAAGACTTTGTCTGAACAAACAGACTGGACTTTATAAGTTACATGTTTTTTGTAACAAGAGATGTGTCTGTGCTTGTGCAATGTGGAGTTTAAATGGTGTTGACACTGTACCCTGAAGTGCAGATTGGGCCTAGTAAAGATATTTGGGGGAATTCTGACCTGAGCTATTTAATTTTGTGTACTGCACAGGCTTTTGCTGCTGGAGTCTGGTTTGAGTGTGGACTGGGAGGACTGGACAGGGCTCAGTGGGTTCTTAAACGAGGGCAAAGCGATTGAAATGTGCCTGATGGTGAAGTGATAACCCCAAATTTTATCACTTTGCAGCAGCTGCACAGGGCCCCAGGAGACAGGAAGAGGATCTTGCCAGGGATGACTTGCAGAAAGAGAAGGAATTTTTTAGTGCATTTGTAATGTTAGACAGTAAAACCCCCCAAACCACCAATCCCAGTTCAGCCAGCTGTAAATATGGTCAGCATTGGGAAAAAATTCCCAGAGGATAATCACTGCAAGTGTCCCCTGAAGCCATTCCCCATCTGAAGTCTTGCTTCCTTCTTTATTTTCTCCCAAATGACCCTTGTGGACTAAGGCTGTAAATATTTCTGAATTCTTCAAAGAGGAGAACATGTACAGACACGTTTCCTCTTCCCAAATATGTGGAGTATCTCAGGTCTTAGGAAATCTAAAGTAACTTCTCTCCTCTTGCATAGGATGAGTTTGAGATGCAGAGAAATTTTAAATGTGTTTAAAGAGCCAATTCTCCCCAGAATAGGTGAGACTTTGGTGTTTATTTGTTGTGGCTCTGCCCTGAAGTGACTTGCCCAGCTGTCAGAGACAAGAATTGAACCCAGATCTCCTCACTCTGGGTTTGTGTACAACAAAACTGTACAGTTGAATAACATATGAAACTCAAGGCAGGTTTAGATTATTAAAATTAGAGAGAACAAGGCTGGAATTTTAAATTTGGATAGTAGATGCTTCAAAACTAATCTTCTGTCTGAGTCTCCCTTGTACATAATACACTTATTTGCTGGCACAGAGTGGTGCTGGTGGATCTGTGCATGTGATTAAGAAACAACGTTAATGATTCAACCTTTATTTCTCTAATTTGATTAAAAAGCAATGTTCATGATTCAACCTTTATTTTTCTAATTTCTCTCTGCTCTAGACAAAAGAAACTAGAACAAATGATGGAAGAAGAAGGCTTAAAAGATGAAGAGGTAACGAATATGGAAAAATTATCTTACTGCTTAAATACAAGTATTTTTCTTTTCTAAATGGAGATCTGGGATCTTTCCTTGAAGTTGCTGTGATCCCTATGGAACCCACCTGAAGAATACTCACTGGGGTTTCTTAAATTCTAGAAAAGGATCAGGAGATCAGCACATGCACAAAAGGAAACAGAGTTTCTTCGCCTAAAGAGAACAAGGCTTGGATTGGAGGACTTTGAGTCTTTAAAAGTAATAGGCAGAGGAGCATTTGGAGAGGTGAGTCCAGAAAAAAATGTGTTTTTAACTGGCTCTGGTGTCTGTTAAAGGCTTGCTTAGTTTATCCAAGCCCAAGGTAAATGTTGTAGCAACCACAGATTGATTTTTAGCTGAACAGTCTCGTGCATCTTTTTACCTCATAAATGCTGATTTAAAACATTCTGTGCTTTAAAGGAACCTGAATGATGTTGAAAAGGACTTGATGGGCAGGTTTGGAGAGGGTTTTAATGGTGAACTCCTGGGGCTGGGCTTAGGGAGGGCTGGAGGGCCCTTGCAAAGTCTCTTCTGGTGGCCTTTGGACCACCTGCTTTAGGTGTGAATTGCTCAGTGTCATCTCTGTTAAAATTATCTCTTAGAATTAACAGGACTTTTTGCCATTTCTGTGCACTGTGCTTTTTGGGGCTTTATAATCTGATATGTTTCCATTAAATGGAAGCCAAGGGCTTGATCCCCATCTTTGTCCAGAGTTGTGCTGCTAATTATGGATTTGACTCCAATCCTTGTGTGTTCCCCAGGTGAGGCTGGTGCAGAAGAAGGACACGGGGCACGTTTATGCCATGAAAATACTGCGCAAGGCCGATATGCTTGAAAAAGAGCAGGTAAATACCTCCCTTGAGCAGCACTGAATGACTCCAGGAGGTCATGGGATGTGCAGAGAAGGAACAGGCAACTCTGCTTTGGGTTTAGTAGCTAAAAAATTGTGGGCTTTTTTTCCCCCTCCTCTTTTTTTATTCAGGAAATAAGTCAGAAAAACCTGTGAATTCCTAAGGACTCGTCTTCTAGTGGGTCTTTCAACACAAACTCATGCAAATGATTCAGTGTAGATTTCAAGATCAGTGTTTTTTTGCATTTCTGACTTATGGGATCAGATATAAATATCCAAGTGATACAACTGCTGGAATTCAGACTCAGAGAGACATAAAGTAGCAGTATTTAACATTTTTAAGGCTTTCTTTTAGTACTTCTGGGAATAAAATGATCTGAGACAATCTCTTCTTGTTCAGCACTGGAGTGAAGCTGAGGGTTTTCAAAAAGAGATCTAATGGCTAGATATTTTTATAAAGAATTGAGATATTTTTGGGTGTATGATTTATATAATATATAGGTTTGATAGGTTTATATAATAGGTATAAAAGATATCTACATAATTAACCAGACATTGAAATTCTGATGGTGTTTCTGCCCTTGTGCAGAGGTTTGACTGTTGTCTTCTCAGTATTTGATGCTTTCCAGTATAATACTTGAATTGGCTGTGCAATAAATGCATCTAATAAAACTAAACCAAGGCATCTGTGTGTGTCCAGGTTGGCCATATCCGTGCAGAGAGGGACATCCTGGTGGAGGCTGACAGCCTGTGGGTTGTGAAGATGTTCTATAGCTTCCAGGACAAGCTAAACCTCTACCTGATCATGGAGTTCCTGCCTGGAGGTAACTGGAATCCAAAAGCTGCTTTTCCTACTGTTTGGGGGTTGCTAATTTCTTAATTACAAATGTAGTCTGGGATTAGTGTGTATGTGGGTACCCTGTGCTTGTACATCTTTGTAAAGGTTTCTGCTTTTTGGGGTACTGAGATGTTTGGAGCAAGCTTGAGGTTTCCTGCTTGGGTTTGAGCTGCAGGTGTTTAAACTTGGCCTAAATACTCTTCTAGTTCCTCCCCTGGCTGTCAGTAGAACCCCCACACCAGCTTTGGATTCTCTAACCTGTTGTTTTTAACTGAGTGCAGCAGAAATAGGGTTTTTTTCTATAGATTTCTTATAAGGTCTCAATTCTTTCCTCATAATGACCTGGATTGACCACATGGACTCATAAAATCCCAAATCTCGTTTTCCTTATTGAAAATTGAAAGTGGTGGTGGGACAGTGGTACCTGGAGGCTGCAGGGGGAGAAGTTCCAGGGGGAACTGGACAGAAGGTCCCAATTCTTCCCTCATAACTACCTGGACTATCACATGGACTGTTAATTTAATGTCTTAAATTAGTGAGAGTGGAGCCTGTGTGTTCACCTTTGGGGGGTTTCCAGGTGACATGATGACACTGTTGATGAAGAAAGACACTCTGACAGAGGAGGAGACACAGTTCTACATTGCTGAGACCGTGCTTGCCATTGATTCCATCCATCAGCTGGGCTTTATCCATCGGGATATAAAACCAGACAACCTCCTCCTGGATAGCAAGGTATGGACTGGCCACTGCCTGGGGAGGGTAAATAAGCCTTGTGATTTTTGTTATTGACCTGAACTGTTGAGGGTTGTGAAAGAAGATGGTGCTTCTTTTTTTAGCCCTGTTCTTTCCAGCTTTTGAGGTGTAGCTGCCATAATCCTGGGAAAAACCCAAGCCAGGAAAGGCCTCCCTTCCACCCCAGCTGTGCTCAAACCTCGAGCTCTCTGACAGCTGTTGAAGCTATTTTTGGGTATTTCAGCTGGAGTTTCAGTTCTCCCCTCGTAGTCAAAGCTGTTTTCTTTTGCTCTCACATGTGTTACACTCCCACTTGCCAGCATGGGGTAGAGGGTTCTATCAAACATGACGTGGCTGTTCCAGCCTGAGAATGGAGGTGGGATCTCCCTCAGGATCAGGATCTATTCCTGACGGCTGGCCAGGCTACCTGGTTATTGCAGGCAGTTGGCAGAAAGCCTCATTGTTTCAGTATCCTCCTGTTGCTCGCTCCAAATAGACCTAAAATCAAACTTGCTTGGAAAAGGTTTGCCAGCAGTAAATAATTCCTTTCCCACTATCAGGTTGGAATTACTGATGTGTAATTAATAGAATCACAGAATCCTGGACTGATTTGTGTTGGAAAGAACCTTAGAGATCCAGTCCCACCCACTGCCATGGGCAGGGACACCTTCCACCAGCCCAGGTTGCTCCAAGCCCCGTCCAACCTGGCCTTGGACACTTCCAGGGATGGGGCAGCCACAGCTTCTCTGGGCACTGTGTCAAATTCAGTGTGTTTACATCCAGATGTAGATAAATTTAGGGCTTTGAAAAGGACATATATTTTAGATATACTTCTAAAAATTGCAGTTAGTGTGGTCATGTTCTGCACCAGAACAGATCCAGTCACTGAGTTTAAGGTGTTTCTCTTGGGGTCAGTTCACAACCCAGGGGCTGCAGCTGCACCTGGAAATGTTTCCTTTCACTCTGAAGTGATTGGGAGCTACAGGAGCAGAGATTTCTTGAAGGGCTTTCTTTGTGGAATAGTGATGAAAGTATCAATAGCTTCATTCCATGTACACATCCAATGTTAGGCTAAAACAAGGAATGCAAAGGACATGGAGGTGCTGGAGCATATCCAGGGAAGGGAATGGAGTTGGGGAAGGGTCTGGAGCAGCAGGAGTGGCTGAGGGAGCTGGGGGTGCTCAGCCTGGAGAAAAGGAGGCTCAGGGGGGACCTTCTGGCTCTGCAACTCGAGAAAGGAGGTTGTGGCCAGGTGGGGGGTGGACTCTGCTCCCAGGGAACAAGGGACAGGACAAGAGGAAATGGCCTCAAGCTGTGCCAGGGGAGGTTTAGGTTGGAATTAGAAAAGATTTTTTCCTGGAAAGCGTGATCAGACATTGGAATAAGTTGCCCAGGGAAGTGGTGGAGTCACCATCTCTGGAAATGTTTGAGGCATCTGGATGTGGCACCTGGGGACACAGTTTAGGGGGATGAAGATGGTGCTGGGCTCTCTTCCAACCTTGCTGATTCTGTGGTTTGCTCTGATAACGTCTTGTATCGGTTCTGTCTTTTGGTTGGTTTGTTCATTTCTAGGGCCACGTGAAACTCTCAGACTTTGGTCTGTGTACTGGACTGAAGAAAGCCCACAGGACAGAATTTTATAGAAACTTGAACCACAGTCTTCCCAGTGACTTCAGTAAGTTCTTTGGCTCCAAAGGGTATCTGAGTGGTTGTTCTCAGTGCCTGACATAACTCATTTTACTGTGAGGGTAGAAGGCTGCAGTGGGGGGTCTAATCATCAAATTACATCTTGAGGTATAATTTTGATTTTCTATAAAATAAAAATAGTTTTAGTTGCTTCACTGTACAAACCCATCTTCACTTGCAGAAGTTTATCTCTGAGACAGACTCTGCTGTAGCCCTTTACATGGGTAACAAACCTGGGATGAAAGGATGGTGGCTGGATCTCAAGTCTTATTTCAATTAATAAGCAAGGACAGGCTCTTTGAATATTCAGGAATTTTCCCATGGGGAATAACTTGGATCATGAATTTAAATAAACCCTAAAAGCATTGATAATGAAAGGCTTGGTAAGATGTTATCAAGATTACAGAGGTTTGGAAGTTGCTGGTAGGTTTAGATTTAGGGTATTGACACCTGTCTTAAATAAGATCTTTAGTGTAACAGTTTGGGGGTAAAATTTGTATTGGGTGACTATTAGGATTCAGTCACAGGTATTGAATCTCCTTTAGCTTTTCAGAACATGAATTCCAAAAGGAAAGCAGAGACTTGGAAGAGGAATCGACGGCAGTTGGTGAGTAGGTCTCACCTGGCTGGAAATGTTCCTGCTGAGGTGCTGCAGCCAAATGGCACATGGATGCAGATGGAAGGGGTTAATGCATTCCAGAGTTCTGAACAATCCTGAAAGGAAGAGATTGATGCTTTTTTTTTTTCTTGGAAAAAAGAGGAATGACTCTAATTTGTCCTTCATCCATCTGCTGAACAGCTGGTGACACATGTGCTGAGATGGCAGTGCCAGAATTATTTGCATGGATATCTGATGGTTCCCAGCCAACACTAAAGGTTCTTGCCATCCAGTCTAACAAAGGGCTGCTGACCCATTCCAAGGTGTATCTGGATAACAGTACCTTTCCCCACATTCCTGATGGTATTTTAAGACACCTGCACATGAACATGTTGATTTTGTCTCTATATATCATGAAATAAAGGCTTTACCCAGCTTTGCTAAAGGATCTGAGAGACAATCTGGTGTCTTCCTTAAAATAACCAGTGTTGTGTAAGTCCTCACTTCCACGTCAGGCAGTTTTCTCTAAAGATGAATGACTGATGCTGTTTGTTCCAGGCTTTTTCTACTGTGGGAACTCCAGATTACATTGCTCCTGAAGTGTTCATGCAGACTGGGTACAACAAGCTTTGTGACTGGTGGTCCCTGGGGGTCATCATGTACGAGATGTTGATCGGTAAGGAACAGTCAGTGCAGGGGCTGTAAATGGGGATTGTGGTGGAGGATACCAGCTGTATTTCATGGAATCATGGAATTCCAGACTGGTTTGGGCTGGGAGAGACCTTAAAGCTTATCCAGTCCCATCCCCTGCCATGGGCAGGGACACCTTCCATGGCCCAGGTTGCTCCAAGCCCTGTCCAACCTGACGTTGGACACTTCCAGGGGTGGGGCAGCCACAGCTTCTTGGGCAACCTGTTTATATGCTCAGAACATCCACTCCTTCCCTGGTCAGTGAGGTGTGCTCTGACCAGCACACTGCAGACTTCAGGAACTGTTTTTGCTTTATCCAAGATGGTGGTTTTGTTTCTTTTCAGGTTACCCACCGTTCTGTTCCGAGACCCCTCAAGAGACGTATAAGAAAGTGATGAACTGGAAAGAGACCCTGACATTTCCTCCAGAAGTTCCAATCTCTGATAAAGCAAAGGATCTTATTTTAAGGTGCCAGCCACATGGTTTGCCAGTTAATATAGCACTGATTTTCTTGTCTTGCTAACTGTGTTCTGTGCCTCTCATGGCTTGTTTCACATGGAAAAACCCGGATGGTACAAACCGTTGTGCACATGCATCAAATGCTGAACTCCCTCGTCAAATACTTTTGTCTCTCAGGTCATTTAGATGTTCTCTGACTGCTCTGGCAAAATGTTTCTGACCCTTATTTTGCCTGCAAGCTTCTCCTGGAAGCAACTTCAATCCTTTTGCCAGAGCTGGCTTCCTACAACAGGAGTGATTTTGCCATTGTATGCACTGGAGCATACAAATGTATCCCATTGTATTGCCAATCATTATCTATTCTCAGGACAGAATTTTTAGGCTTTATATGTTCTCCTGCTCTATCCTGCTCCTGAAATAGAAAGGCCACATTATCCTGTTGTGAAGGAATAGCACATCTTAACTGTGGCATTGGACACGACATTCCTGAACATAACTTTGTGTGTTGGTTTTGCTGTGGGAGTTCTTAGTCTGCTCCATTTATATGTTAAAAAACTGTAGCAGTATCAGTCCAGAAAGCTGTTCCATTTCTGGATGGAATGCTTTCATTTTCATTCTCCCTTCATTTTCATTCTTCCTTCCATCCCAGATTTTGCTGTGAATGGGAGCACAGAATTGGTGCATCTGGTGTGGAGGAAATAAAGAGTAACCCATTCTTTGAAGGGGTTGATTGGGAGCACATCAGGTAAGATGCTTTGCAGAAAAGGAAGCTGCTCTTCTCTAGGGACTGTCCAGGCCAGTCCTGTTCAGCAGCAGGGAGCAGCTGAGTGGAATTTCTCATATCCAGGTGTGGGTGAAAGTATTTTGTTCCCTACCTGAAGCTTGCTGATGTTTAGGCACCTTCAGTCTTGACTCTGTTAAGAAAGGGAAAGTGGCTGAATCCTGCTTTGTCTTTGAAATCTTAATCTCCATCTGCTCTTCTTGGCAGAGAGAGACCTGCTGCAATTTCCATAGAAATTAAAAGCATTGATGATACCTCAAACTTTGATGAATTTCCAGAATCTGATATCCTTAAGCCAACAGGTAAATGATTGTTTGATTCTGCATGTGAACAATCCTTCCTCTTCTCCAGTAAAATCATCTTTCCTGTTAATCAGAGAAAGGATCTTACTAGGTGCTAATTTTTTTTAATCATGACCACACAGCTTGGTAGCCTTCTGGTGCAGGGTGTGCAAGCTGGAATTAGGGTTCCAGGAGATGCAGGATGGAAATGATGAGGGAATTGTCTGAGAAAGGGCATCTCTGAGGCAGCAGAGCTCCCAGCGAGTTCAGGTCTCAGCAGGACCTTGTTACTGGCTGATCCCTGCTGGCACAGCTGACACTTGGAGTGGTGGGACAGAAGGGGATGTTTTGGTGTAGATTTCTAAAGGATCACAGCATAGCCACACATTTGCTCCATGGGTTTAAATACAGAATCCCAGAATGGTTTGGGTTGGAAGGGACCTTAAAGCTTATCCTGTTCCACTCCCTGCCGTGGGCAGGGACACCTTCCACCAGCCCAGGCTGCTCCAAGCCCTGTCCAACCTGGCCTTGGACACTCCCAGGGCATCCACCACCTCTCTGGGCAACCTGTGCCAGTGTTTCACAGCCCACACTGTAAAAAATGTCTTCCTTATATTTAGTCTGAATCTGTCCTCTTTTAGCTTAAAATCATTGTGCTGTGTCCTGTGTTCCAGCAGTTCTTTCCTGGGCTTAAAGCATGAAACTGAACTCTGGGTTTATGATATTTTTTCCTGCCGTATTCCACATCCAGTGTTCTGTATGAAAATAAACTTGGGAGTCTCCAAAGGGTAATTTTATTTCTTCTGTGTCTTCCCAGTGGCAACAAGCAACCACCCAGAGACCGACTACAAGAACAAAGACTGGGTTTTTATCAATTACACCTACAAACGTTTCGAGGGCCTGACGGCCCGAGGAGCAATCCCATCCTACATGAAAGGAGGGAAGTGACACAGCTTTACCTGGGACTTCTGAGCCGTGGAATTCTGTTGCTGTACTTTGGGTTTATACCCATAAAAGGACTTTTTTTTTTTTTTTTATAAAGAAAACTTGAGGGCTATCAACTCTTGGAGAAGACTTCAGGACCCTGTTTTGTTACACACCTGGTTGTTACTAAGGATTTTTTTTTTTCCTGCGCCATTGAAAAATTCCACAACATGTTTGCATCATCTCTGCTGCCAGCACCTTTTGCTGCTTCAGGAGCAAGAGTTTTTACTTTTTAAATCCTTTGCCAGACTGCACAGTCCATCGGGAGATGGGGGCCTTCCCTTTGGCATTGCAAAGCACGGGATTCTATAGGATTGTTTGCCAGTCCTGCATTAAGTGACAAACTCACTCTGCCAATTCTGCCAGCACTGTTTGCCCAGTGGCTGAGGACTCCAGCAACAAAGCAATAATTAAAGCTTCAGACAGACAACTCTCCAGGAAAGTGTCAAGCAGAAGGAAACAACTTGGATTGCCTTAACCTTAGTTTGTAGTGCTGTTTTTATAATGTCCCTTGGAAGCCTCTCAATAGCATTTCTCAGCTCTGTCACAGTGGCCTCCAGTCCTGGTGCACTTTACTTTTGGTACTAAGTGACCCTCAAGCCATTTGATACTTTTTCTAAATTAAACAATTGTGCAACACTTTTCCTTCCCCTGAGAGAGGAGAAATGGGCCAGTTGCTGGTTACTGTATGACAGGGGGGATCTGTAAAGAGCACAGCTGATAAACTACAGCTGGTCACACTGTGCATCTGGAATTAGAGCAGAGAGGGAGGGAAGTTCCTTGAACCTGATCCTTGGTGGGTGAGTTGTGCAGAGCTGGCTCAGCCCCAGGCTCCCTTGGCTGGCTGGTGCCATCTTTTGGCCATCCCTGAGCTCTGCTACATCTCCACTGGTTTAAAGACAAAAAGCCATCTTCTGTGGCCTTTTTGCTCTTGGTTTTGAGCAGAACAGGATCAGAATGTTGCTGAGGGAGGTCTGCCTCGTGTTTCCTTACAGAGCTGCTCTTGCTGTCCTGGCTGAACCGTCTGTCCCTGGAGTCTTCCACAGACTGGGGTCACTTTTGGGGCAGTGGAACCCACCGTGTCCACTCTTAGATTATTGCCTACTGTAATTCATAAAAGTTCTGATCAGGTTCTCTCCAGGAGAGCCCCAAAGTGCCTTTCCTTGCATAAGCCTCTCTGGGAACATGACATAATTTTGGGAGGGAGGGTTCTGCCTCCGTTGAGCTTTTCCTAATTCCTTTTTCTAACCATGAGCTCCATGTTGAGCCCGTTAGCTCTGCACTTCCAGGGGCAGGTGGCATTAACCCTTTGGGCCTCCCTGGTTCCAGTCTGTAATTTGCAATCAGATTGATAAAAATGATAACTTTTTGAGGTTTCTAAAAGTGTGTCTCAGTTTGAATTATCTTGGATTCCTGCAGACTTCTGTTGGTGCTGAACACTAACTCCAAAGTGCAGACAAGACAAAGCTCCAGTGATGCTTCACAGGAAAAAAAAAAAAAGGCTTCCAGGGCTGTTTAGTCCTGAATTTCTTGATTAGGAAACAAAACAAAATGGGTTTGTAGTGGAAGTTTTTTTAATAGGTGCTTTTAGGGAATTTTTACCTACGTGTCTTTTGAGTGCCATTCTGAAGGACTGACGGGGGATTGCCAGTACTGTACATAACTCCTTCATGTCCTCTCCCTCACCACCCTCTGTGCTTTTTGTACTTGTCCCACGACTTTAATGACTTGCCATAAGCAGTTTAGGTACCAGTTGGATCCTACTAAGCTGAAATGCAAAATAGCCTTAATTAGAAGTGATCCCAGGATCACTGTAGTCAGTAGGGCTCACTTGGATGAATAAGGGCTAATGGAAGGAATGACTTATAGGATCAGGCTTTTACCAACTCATCCCTAAGATCACCTTCTGCTCCCTTTGTACTTTGTGTGAAGGGCTGATACCAACTCCTCCTGCAGTTTCTTCCAGCCATTTGAAAATGTTGCCTTATAAACCATTGGAAATAATACAAAACCATTTTTTTTCAATTCCTAACTACTTAGTTACTGCCTTAAAATGGAATAAAAATCAGAATCCTTTCAAGCTGCTGTGGATTAGCAACAAATGATTTTGAGATAGTAGCTTCATTCGTAGCCCTTTTCTGAAAGGGACCAGCATTTTTATTTATAAATACCAAAGAAGCTAAACAATTATAAGTTGTGATGACTTGCTGTGAAAAAAACCAACTCTCTAGTACTGTGTATTGTTCATTTTTAGTGCTGTGTTTGAAGTGTGACCCCTCAGGTCTCTGAGCTCAAGGTGGTTTTTCAAAGGCATGAGGAGCAGTTGGGGACCTCATTCCTGTTGTCTTCCAGCAGAAGTTGGATGTCTTTGAATCCAGTTCCCTTGGACACACCTTCAGTGGTAGCTTCTGTATCCCAGGTGCATTTTAAGCCTGCTTCCTATTCCAGGTTTTTCACCAACATTAGGGAAAAAAATTGTGTCCTACAGTGTCTCCTTCCCAGGATCCATAATTCAGTGCTAACTAAGGATTTTGGATGCCTGTTCCATCTCCCATGGTAGCTAAACATTTTCCTTAGCTGCTTGTATTTTGAGGTTGTTTGTATCTTTAGCTCTTTTTTATTAACCTGCAGTTGCTGGACTTGTAGGAGTAATTCCAGTCTGAATTTCCAATGGATCTGAACACCTTATGCTGCCAGTTCATCTCTGTATCATGCCTAGCACAAAGCTGCACTAAGTGTTTCTTATCACTGTGCCCTGACTCTGCCTTAACCTCTTCAGTTGAAAAAGCATTTTGTAAATATTTAAAAGCTGTTCCAAAATTGCACTGTAAAATTTGGCAGGTGTAGTCAACTTTTTATGGATAGATCTCATTGTGTTGTGTAAATAAAATCTACTTAGTAGACACACTGTTGCTGGCATATTGTGTTTTACAAACTGGAGTTGTGGAATCCCACACTGGTTTGGGTTGGAAGGGACCTTAGAGATCCAGTTCCAGCCCTGCCATGGGCAGGGACACCTTCCACCAGCCCAGGTTGCTCCAAGCCCCATCCAACCTGGCCTTGGACACTTCCAGGGATGGAGCAGCCACAGCTTCTCTGTGCCAGGGCCTCCCCACCCTCAGAGCCAAGAATTTCATCCCAATATCCCATCTAATCCTGCCCTCTGGCAGTTTGAACCCATTCCCCCTTGTCCTGTCACTCTGGTTCCTGATGAACAGTCCCTTCTCCACCTTCCTTGTAGCCCCTTCAGATACTGGAGGGTGGTCTTGAGGTCTCCACACAAATCCCACCTTGTTCAAACGCTTAATGCCTTTCCCAAGTGTCATTGTGAAAACCCTGGAAGTCCATCCAAGGCTGAAGGTGGAATTCAGAGCCAGACCTGCTCCAAAGCTGTTTCCTTCCAAAGACAAGTAGGTGGAAGTGCAGAGCACCTTTCACAGCACTGACCAAAAATGCTGGGGTCTGTTAGAGATGTTGTCTCAGGCCTGGGCTGCCTTTAGAATATCCCTGCAATGAGCTGTGATGAGCAGAAATAAACTCAGAGGTCCTCTCAGCTCCAAAGGTGGTAACATTCTCTGCAGCTGGTCCCTGCCAAATCAACCAGGCTCTGTCTGATGCCAAACTACTCCTGAGGCTTTGGGATCACAAGCCACAGGCACTTTATGGAGCAAGGAAACAAAACCTTCTGTCCCTCTACCCCCAGCCCATTCTACCCCAGATTTAAAACAAGTTTTAAAAGAGCCAAACAAGCCATATATAATTTATATTTTAATACAGAAACCATACATCTGGAGTTCATACACAGCATGGGGAACACTTCAGTACATCTAGAATAAGACAAGAGTTGACCTTGTACCTGAAGTAGGTGATGTTGAGAGGAGGAAAAGCAAACACTTTTTCAGTTTTATGCAGTGTTCCAATGCAATTCACTTTCCTAACAAAAATTAAAATCCCAAATTCATCTTTAATTACTTGGGAAGGCCAATAAACTACACTGGGTGAGTGGTAAAAAGTGCACGGAAATCATGGGAGCTGGATATCTCCATCCCATGCTGAAGGTCCAGCAACCACAAGCTCCTGCAGGCAGTGACAATCTTTAACCTGTGGCCACTATTTCTAACAAACTGGCTGAATCCTTCCAGAGGCTGAGCTGACCCTTGGGCTCCAACTCCAACTCAGCTGGGCCATGCCAATACTCAAATAATTAAAACTGACACTGCAGTAAAAATAAATACACACTGGGAAACATAATCCCAGGGCCTGGGGGCAACCTCCATCCCTGCTGGGCACACCCAGGCTCAGCAGTGCTGCTGTCTGTCCTGAGGGAACGGCTCATCACCGAGGCTGGCAGTGGCTTTGGTCTGGCCCCTGGTGGGAGGTTAATGGTCCATATGTCTTCCTTTCTCTACTACAAAAATAGAAATTTATCTGGAGCAATAGAGGGATGACTGCACACCCCCCCAGCTCTGTGCAGGCACTGAAGGACACTTCTTGTACTGACCCAATGACGTGGAGGGAGGAGTTTTCAAAAGTACTCAGGTGGAACTTGGGCATCTGAAGCCCTGGGACCTGAAATCTTCCCACAGGCACTTTTAAAAAGAAGAGATCTATTTGCTGCACTTGGAAAAAAAGCTAAGAACAGAAACAGAAACCTGTATCCACACAAATGGGAACTGAACATATCAGCAATAGGTGTCCTGGCAAAGATTTGTTATTTGTAACTACAAGTTTTTGCTTGATCTTGTCCTGCTACACTGAAAACCACAACCATCCTCAGCAGAAAACAGCAGCAATCTTCACTGGTCAACAACTGTTCCATGCACTTGGCAGTCAGAGGGAGAATAATACAAATTCCCTTGATGATGTAGTCCTGATAATAAAGGATTAAACTTTCTAGGGGCAGACTAACACTGACCTCTACTTTACCAAGTCCAACCAGGTAACTCAGTGCCCAGATGGTCCAGGTTTCAACACCACTGTAAGAGCAGCACTGACCTGAACAACTTTGCAAGGAGCCCTGTCCCTCTCTTTCTTCTTGAATGGTTTCAGCTTTTCCTTGCACCAGCACCACATTTAAATACTCCAGTTCTGGAGTATTTAAACTGCCCTCCAGCCAGAAGGGATGGCTTTGTGAGGCTGCCCAGTTCTCAGCTGGGGCAGAGCTCAACTCACTGTGTGCTCATCAGTGGTTAAGCCAGCCTAAAGGGAAGTCCTACAGGGAATTCCTACAGGGAATTCCTACAGGAAACTCCTGCTGCAGGAACAAGACCAGCAAGCTCCAATCTATCTGTGCTAAACCAGCCTGGAGTGTGTCTCTTCCCACAGTTACAACCCTGAACCCAAAATTCCCAAAGCCTTACACAGACCAGGATACTACACTCAGAGCAGCAAAGGAGTTGTTCCCAGGTGTGTGTACTTTTCTCTCCTGAGGGCTGGTTTACTATTGGTATTTCTTACCTGCCTGACAACAAAATAGTCCACTCTGTTCCAAACTGGGAAAGGAGCTGGCCTTTTAAAGCTGCAGCAGCAGAGTGTTCCTTGGAAAGTCTACAGGAATTCTGACCAACTAAGGTTGATGAGACCAAGGATTTTACTCAGGTAGTTTGTACTGGGAGCTCCTCCACTGTTTTTTTTTGTCTTAGCAGGGGGATGGAGGAGACAACTGGAAGTCTGTAGCATGCACAGTCACCTCTAGAAAGCTTCACATCTATTTGGCTACTAAACAGATTTACTTGGTTGGTAAAACATCAGCTACAGTCTCTCTTTTGGGTTTTCCTTCAGCACCATCTACTCATTTTACCGAACGTAACAGAAAACATCCCTAAAAACAATGATTCCATCTGATGGAGAAGCAAATAAGGGAAATTCCAGTGAGCAGGCATATGCTTCCTATGGACCTGGTTCATCCTAGGACAGTACAGCATGCTGGATCCAGTGCAAACAGATTCCTCCACGCTCAGGGATTTGCTGTCACAACTGTGCTACATTTCTGCTGGTTGATGAAAGAGCATCATCTGTCCTGCTTTGATGTTCGCTCCTCTGCAACTGATTCCCACAAAAGCAAAGCTAAGTGCCTAATGGGAAAGGAAAGCTTTGTCTTGACAGGCCCAGAATTTCCTCTCTCATGTCAAACAAGATGTTTCTACATAATTGTGCTCTTCTTTTAGAAGTTTAGATAAAATATTCAGCACCCACCAATCCGGAAGCCTTTGTAGTAGAAACAAACAGCATCATTTCCTTTTTGTCTGAGGAGATGTTGCTTTTGATTGCACAATTAAGACTATGGAGTGTGGCTCTTTATTAACATGCTTGTAATATGACAACGTAGTAAGAGCATGAACGAGGATAAAGCACCTTGCAGGAGTCTGTGATCCACCACGTGGGATGAAACCACGCTGAGATGTTCCCACATCCAGCAGGATTCTCCACCACTAATCCGGAAAATCGTTCAAAACCATCTGGGAGAAGGGGGCGTTCAGCCTGTCCAGTTCATCCACCTGTGGGGGGTGATGCATTATCACCTCGTGGTCCTCTGAGACATCATCCCCCACAGTGACCAGGTTTGTGAGGGATTTGCTCCGAACACACTGGAAATCCACGTGGCGGCTCTTGCCCTCTTCCTTCTCCCAGGACATCTGGATGAAGGGCCTCTGGACGTAGTTGTAGATCACTTCTGAGCGGCCACCAGGCCTCCTCTTCACCTTCTCTTTGCAGGTGGGATATCCTGGAAACACAGACAGTCCCTCAGCTGCACTGCACCTCTCTGACTCACGACAGCATTACGGAAGAGCCAGGTGGGAGTGACTGTGAGCTCAGGGTGGGACACACACACACGACTCAGCAGATAAATGCTCACATTTTGCATTTTACATTACTGGGTTGCAAAAGACTGTTCTCTTCTCCCCTGCCAAGGAGTCCTGGAAGGCTGAACATTCCTCAAGAAGGAAAACTTAAAGCTGCAAGAGCAGGTCATTCCCATGTGCCAAAGGTGGGGATGAAAAGGAGGAAGAAGGGGCAGGCAAATCAGGAGGACTCTGAGGATGTCATGAGGTTATGCAGGGGGAAAAAATTAGAAGGGCTAAGGCTAAATATGAGGCCAGGGCATCCTGGCCTGGACCAGCAATAGTGTTCCAGTAGGACCTGGACAGTGATTGTCCCACTGCTGAGCCCACATCTTGAATCCTGGGGTCAGAACAAGAGAGACACTGAGGTGCTGGAGTGTGTCCAGAGAAGGGAATGGAGCTGGGGAAGGGGTCGGGTTCTGCTCCCAGGGAACGAGGGACAGGAAGAGAGAAAACAGCCTCAAGTTGCAGCAGGGGAGGTTTAGGTTGGATATGGGGGAACTTTTCTTCACCAAAAGGGTTGTCCAGCCCTGGCACAGCTGCCCAGGGCAGTGGTGGAGTCACCATCCCTGGAGGGACCTAAAACATTTGAATGTGGCACTTGGGGACATGGTTTAGTGGTGGGCTTGGCAGTGCCAGGTTAATGGTTGGACTCAATGATCTCAGAGTGTTTTTCCAACCTAAATGATCCCATGATTCTCTGACAAGAGGGTGCAGCACTGTGTGTAGTCAGTCATAGGATCATAGGAGGTAGGTGCACAGCACCAACCAATTTGTGAGCCAACACAGCACAACTTTCTCTAAACTCCCTAAGGGAACGCTTGGAGCAGCAGGTGGAAGCATTTCACTCCTGTTTCCTGTTTACTCATTCCTAAGGAGACAAGGCTTACTGGTACATTTTATGTATCTTGTACCTTCCTTTAAGGTGAAGGAACATGCCCAGCTTTGACCAGTTTCATAAAAATAAATGTAAAACACAGAGTAAAACAGGAGATGCCTGGAATTCAGAGGAAACCAGGCTTTACTGACTGTGGAGTCACCTGTTTTAGGATTTCCTTTGCTGAAGCAACACTTTACCTTCAATGCCAATGCGAATGTTTTTCAGGCCCCGTTCCTTCAACACGGCTTTTGCCACATCCCTGTTCTCGATGTACTTGAAGAATCTGTACAGCTTGGAACTGTAAAGGACTTAAGAAATAAAAGAGGTGATTAGAATCTACAAAGAGGAACCTTTGTTTTTGACATGCTGAGCTGTGGGGCTGCCTAAAACCAGGTGTGGTTTCCAAGGTGTCTGTTCTCCTCACTGGGATTAGTTGTATTTCCTTGTGGGAGAGTAGTGATGCACAATCACAGTCAGGACAGACTGGAGGTCAGGAAAAGGCTGAAGGGGGAGGCAGAAACACCAGGAAAAGCTGCAGTGTGTGCTGTTAGTCCCAACACAGGGATCAGAGCACAGCTCTAACCAGCCAGGTATCCTGCTTCCAGCAGCAGCAGCTCAAAAGGAGTGCACAAAACAAGGCTCCACGTGCCAACACTTCCCCCTGGAGGAAGCCTGTTGTTTGGGAATGGGTCCTTTCCTTATGGCTGGATGTCTGGCACACAGAGCCAGGAGCCCCAGTGCAGAGCCCTTACTTTGTGAGTACTCCTCTCCCATGGGAGGTGGATGATCTTCATCCCAGTCCACGGTGTCTTCATCTGTCAGCACGACGATGTGACACTCCCGCTCCCCTTTCCTGGCACTGTCCACCATGATGGGCAGGATCAGCTCCTCCAGGTAGCTGTCAAACTGCTTGTGAGCCCCATCGTTGGACAGCTCGTGTAACAGAGCACCTGGGAAGGCAGAAACCAGACAATGAGCTGTTCTATCCTACAAAAATATGTCCCAGCTCTGCACTTCCAGATCCATCCAAGAGCACAGCCAGAATTCTTCCTGAGACAAACTGCTCACCATATGCTCAGAGGCATCAGCAGCCTCCAGCTCCAGAACTGGCAAAATCAGATGTACAGCCTGCATTTCAAATGGGATGCAAATTACACTGCAGAACCATTCCATGGCCATAAAAAACCCCCCACCAAGCTCCAATCAATACAGTGAAACAGTAACAGACTGAATAATTAACTCATTTTGATACTTAACTTGAATTCCCAGCAACAACCTCTGCCCTTGAAAGTACACTTTGCTGCCTTCTCCCTGATCACTCATCAGAGAAGAGGGCAGGAAATTCCACCCACAGCCTGTGCTACTGTACCACACACCCCATTTCACTACAGTGCTTTTCACAGATTTTTCTGTGTTAAAAGTGCTTTCTTTGCCAGCATGCCCACTAAAAAGCTGCTCCCAACCAAATCCCTTCATGACTAGGACCTCTGTTACTTTCCAGCTCTGGTATCCTTGGTTCCTGCTTTGCCCATCATTCTTTAGCTCAAAGTATTCACGATTCTCTGGTGCATTTTGGATACAATTGGAGTCATAACCCTGCTTTTAGCCTTCATTTTGTTGGCTATAACAGCAAGCTCTGCTTGGCCTCTGTTACAAAAAGAGACCAGAATGTTTACAATTTGCTTTTTGACCAAGGTGTCTGCATTCTGCAGGATTCAATCACTTCAGTTCTGATTAAGGCAGCAAAAAAGCAGCTGTTTAAATGCAGCGTGAGCCCTGGTGGAATCCACATGCTCACGCTTCAACTAAAGCACATGAATCAGGTTCCACGCAGTTGATCTCCTAGGAGCTGATTTCTTTCCATACTTACTTAAGTCTTGACATTTGATTGTGTTGAAATCAAAGTTTATGCAGAGGTAATCACATGTGTCTCGAAGGTCTGGGATGGAAATCCCATCAGGGCAGTTAATGATTCCAGTTTTGTAATAATCCTGTGAATATAAGGACAGTTTTTGAGAGAAAAATTAAGAATGTCTTGGACTCTGATAATTCTTAATTAGTTCTTGGTTTTGTTTACCAACATTTGAGAGCTACAGAGAGTTTATAGCTCTGTGAACAGTACAAACAACCCTGATTGTTCAGGATGCTACATCTGCAGGTCCTCTTGGGCCTGATAAATGACAAGCTCCAGTTAAAACTTCTCCCATGGCACAGGGTTTAGTAACATCTCATATGCAACAGACATTTATATGCAACCACAAGGTCAGGGTGCAGCTCAGGAATTCCAACAACAGGACTGAAGAAAGGTAAAAGGCAAAAGATGAGCAAATATCTGGAATACTGACTTCTACCAAAGTCTCCTATATTTTTTCTTTAAAAATCACGATGCAAAACGTACAAACAGAATGTCCCAGGGAGTGCAGCTGCCTGGAGATGGCTCAGCTTTGCACATGTGATAAACAGACTGTTTATTTCTTTTTTTTCCCCCCCAGTCTGCAAAGGTCTCCTTACCAGCACCGTGCGGAACACAGCTGAGCTGATTCCCTCTGCGATTTCATACTCTCCCTTCTCATTTGGCCTCGTGAAATTATATTCTCTTCCTGGTCCAAACATTCTGAAGAGAGAAAAACCCATGTAATTCCACAAGAATACAGAAATGTATTTATTCCAGGGACAAACAGGTGCACTTCCCTGTGAGGGTGGGGAGGCCCTGGCACAGGTTGCCCAGAGAAGCTGTGGCTGCCCCTGGATCCCCAGAAGTGTCCAAGGCCAGGTTGGAGGGGGCTTGGAGCAACCTGGGCTGGTGAAAGGTGTCCCTGCCCATGGCAGGGGTGGAACGAGAAGGGCTTTAAGGCTCCTTCCAACCCAGGCCATTGATCCAGAGATACAGTGACAAACCCACACTCCAACCTCTTCCATGGTGAATAAGCACAGGAGCTGCCTCAGGGAACTCTGGGCTCTGTTGCTGTGGCTGCTGTGTAAGGAACAAGTCAAGGAACACATCATTCAGCCCTGGGGCAGAAAATCCCCTGGCAATAAAGCCCTTTGACTGATCTACACCAGATAACTCCACTTATCTTTTGATCCTTTGTTTTGTTTGTGTTTTACTCAAGGACCAGTGCAAGGGGCAGTGACCTGACAGGACTATCTCCCTTTGGTCAGAGAGGGGGGAAGTGCTGGCAATGCAGAACATGAGTGTTTCTTGTTGCAGCAACAGGTTCCAACCTTTCAGCCCTGTTAGAGGGAGCTGAGTAACTTCTCTTTTGGGAGAGTATCAATAGAGGGCAGCAGGAGGGGATGGAGCATTATCATACTCCCCATTCAGGAGGGAGGTTATCAGCTGTGGACAGATGTATGGTTTACAAACCAGGCAAACACTTGGAGAGAAAGCAAAACGAGACCACATTTGGCTAAAAATGTGCATTTTCTGATGGTAGTTCTAGAGAACTACTGACTCTCCATCTGGTCATGTCTTCAGGGCCTCCCTCACAGCCAAGTTTTGACTGAGGTCACCCTTGCTTTGCTTGTGTGCACAGATGAGATCACAAAACAAGCACTGTGGGTTTGCTCCATTTCAACAAACATTTGACCCATTTGAATTGCCTTGAAAATAATGGATGTGACCCACCTTCCCAGCATGGTATCAGGGTGAGCAGTGAAGATCTGGGGGTTCACTGCAAAGCGAGTGCCATCCACCACAAGGGTCACTTTCTCGGGAGCCACTGTCTGTGAACTGCTGCTTGAAGACAAAGCACAGCATCCATGGCGTTCCTGGGGACTAAAATATTCCAACTGTCTCTTATTTCCATCTGGGAAATGGCAGCTGTGAGTGTCTTCGGGAGCAGAGAGCATGGAAGTGATCTGGGGATTTCCTGGGCAGGTGTTGTGTCGGCATTCGGGATCCAAACCTGAGGGAGACAAATGAATATTGCAGGGTAAGAGATAATTTATTGGAAATCATCATTTCATAGTAACACCTCCTACTGGAATGAGAAAACTGAGTCATACAATTAAGGATTCCAATAGACATAACTGTCAGAGTAATGTTATATCACAGAGAATGCTGAGTTGGAAGGAACCCATAAGAATTATCAGTCACACTCCTGGCCCTGCACAGGACAACCCCAAAATCCCACCACATGGCTGAGGGTGTTGTCCAAACACTTCTTGAGCTCTGGCAGCCCTGGTGCCATGACCACTGCCCTGGGGGGAGCCTGTTCAGTGCCAACCACCCTCTGGGGGAAGAACCTTTTCCTGAGATACAGCCTAACTTCCCCTGACACAACTAGACTGTGTTTTTTAATTGAATCAGCAACTGGATTTTGGACAAAAAAAATTTCCTAGCGAACCCCAGTGATGGTTTCAGTGGCAGAGGACAGAAGCATAGGAATTAAACAAGCTCAGAAACACAGACACAGCCCCCCCCAGGCAGCTGGAGCAGCAGCACACACCACACCAGGTGGTGCAAGTCAGCAGTGCTTGATGCTGCTCTGTGGTGGGCACACAGGACTGTCCAGCTGCTTCCAGGGAATCTGTTCAGGGACAGCCCCAGGAGGAGCCATCAGCTGGCCAACCAGGGCATTCCCATGGGATGATCCTGCCAAGTTGCTCAACTCTGCTGTGAACTGCTGTCCTTTAGAGCAGGGCACACACTCCCCAGTGCAGCCTGTCTTGTGATACCGGAACCTTTTCCAAAACAGAACATCCCTCAGAGAACAAAAAATAATCTCCCTCAAAGATTATGAGGTGAGGACTTTATCCTCACTTACCCTCAGTCCTGGGAACTGCAGCAGGGCTGTGACCTCCTACCACCACAGCACTTTCTTCTGACTCATGGGATGCCACAGTTCTGTTTTCCACAGGGCAACTGGACTCCAGGCTCCTCGACCAGTCTGTCCCCCCAGCACAGTTCACATTCATGCTGGGCCTCCGTGCTGTGAGGAGCTGGTGGCGTTTCCTAAGGGAAGAGCTGGAGAGAAAACAGCAGGTTGTTAGTTTTGGAGGGAACTCCCAAGCAATGAAGCTCAAATCCCTGTATCTGGTACCATAAGCCAAGTCCCTCAGGCTCAAAAGGCATTTTTTCAGGTATTTAACTGTGTTTCAGAGGCTTATGATGCCCCTGCACTCACTTAGGAAAATGAAAAAAGCTTTTAAAGTAACCAGGGGTCTATTAAATTTATTTAATCTATAAATCTTTGCTTTTTTTAAAGCTAAGGCTAAAGCCACTTATATCTTTAGATCACATGTGTGTTCCTGCAAATACCTTTCTGGTAATTACCCTCCCTCCAGACCTCTAGAGCCCTTTAAAAATGTTTATATATCTCTTGATTCCCAGCCCTGGCAAAATGAGCTCTGTAACATGGCTATAGCCTGAAATACAACATTTTCCCAGTTAACAGCTCAGGAGTTGCCACTTAACCACTCTGAGGTTTGACCAGGAGGTTCCCTGCTCCCAGTCACTCCTTGGTTTTGGGTTTTCCTTCTTGATTTATGTCCCTGCTGTCACACAGTGCTCACCCCAGGGTTTAACCCAAAACAGTCCTACAAAAAACCCTTGTATGACGCAGAACATCCATGACTGGAGAAGCCTCACACACGATGCTTTAACCAATGCCACTCAAACCTTGAATGTTCTTCCAACACATTTTTTTCAAGTGAAGTTCTTCCTCCTTGTTTCTATCTTTAAGATCCACTTCACTCCCTGTATCTCCTAACAGATCTCTTTGCTCTCTTTCCCTCATTCTCTCTGGCATTTGTTTTGCCCTGGACCAGAACCAGCTCTCCTTTCTTGGCTTCAACTGTTTTCCTTCCAGTCTCTCAAACACAAAGAACCAATTTCCCCATTAATGAATTTTCCCAATTTCCCCCCCTGCTGAACAATTGTCCTGTGTCTTTTCCTTGGCTGAATGAAGACTCCAGGGCCTGTGGGTGCCATCTCTGACCCAGCCTGGTAGAGACAAATCAGATAAAACAGAGCACTAATAAAACAACAAAATGCCCAGGCAGAGTTGGCAACTTTCTGGACAGGACCTTAATGAGCAGTTCAGTGGTGGGTTTTAAGCCCATCGTTACTGGCAGTTAGTGGAACCATTTAATTCTTAATGAGAATTTAAAAAAGGAAAAACAATTCCTTCCCTTTGTTCTGTAAAGCCAATATTAAGCTGTTAGTATTATTATATCTGTGTATTTTTAGAAAATCTGTTGCTTACACATCATGTGATGTGCATGTGAAGGAAAATTTTTGGCAACAACAAACTCATTTCTTTTTTAAAGGCTCTGGCTGGAAGGAACAGCAACAGGAGGAGCCTCCAAGGGTCACTTCAGTCCCAGCAACTGGGCAGCTCCCAGGGCATCACCTTCCCCTCTGCTCTTACCCAACACAGGCTTGGAAAACTCCCTCTGCCCACATCTTCCTGGACAGATCCCCTCACCAGTCCCACCAGACACCCAACAGTCCCTGTGAATGCTGCCCTGCACTTGGGAACAGACTCATGGATGATCTCTTGATTATTTAAAGCATGACTCAGCAGAGGGGAGAATTTAGGCAGGGAATCAGATCAATAAGCAGAGTCTACCCTGGCAAAGGGCAGCTTTATCCAGGGACACTCAGCCTCCACACCTTGCCCAGAGCTCTGCCTTCCAAGCCCTACTGAAGTGATGTCAAATAGCACAAGGCCCCAACAGACTGAGTTTCACAACCAAACTGGGTTGAGTCAATGCTGCAATCTTTGTTCATCACCTCAAGCTCTAATTAAATGCAGGCACAGTTGAAGAGACCCTGAAGACCCTTCAGCAGAGTCCTCAACAACAACAGCTCCAAAATTATTTTACAGAACTATCATCAGATACACAGGAACTACAATACATGAATTTTCCCTGATAATTTCCCATTTTTTTGCTGCTTAATCTGCTAAGCAGGATTTTTAGGAGAAAAGCCTCAGCTGATGGACACCCTTTGCCTTGTTCTCTTCTGTTAAAGCAGATTCACAAACAGCTGCTCTTTGCTATGTGGTGGCTCTTCCAAGCATCAGATCTGACTTTCCCTATTAAATCTTCAGGAAGTGGAAGGTCCAGCCCTGCTGATTATCCAACCTGGGCCAGGCTGATGGCAATTCCCTGTCTTGTGGCCCCTCTTGGCATTCCCAAATCCTGTACACCGTGTGTCAGCAGAATTGAGGAAAATGAGTGAGGTTCCTCCAGCACATCTGGCTGGTGCAATAAATCCCCAAAGTGGTCATTTAATGAGACAAATATATTGCAAACACACAGTGGGGAAACCAGGACACAAAGACTTCAAGGCCAAACTCCTGCCTGACCAGCTTACAAATGTCCTGGTTTCCTTTCATGCCCAGGATCAAGGAGAACTACCCGTGCTGAGAGTGAATACCTATAAATAATAATTAGCACTATTCATCTTCAAAGCTTTTTACAAATATTAACTGCTCATTGCTCCCAACAGCCCTGGGAAACACTGCAGGGAAGCGTTTTATGAGCGAAAACGGGGACACAGAGGAGGAGACATAATCCTGAGGATCAGAGGAACAGATCCACTGCCTGCCCAGGTGCTACTCTGACTTGTAGCACGTTCACTATTCAGCTCCAGGCAGCAGCAATTCCCAGGTTACCACCTTCCTTCCAAGGCTCTTTCCATGCATGTTTCCACCCTCTGGGAAGTGTAAATTGGCTGGTACCATAGAATGGATCACGAGCAGAAAACGAGCACCTCGACCTCTTTCTCACTTCTCTGTGACTTGTTTGTGTTCTCAAATCCTGGAGGATCAGGAAAAGAGCAGTTTGTGTTCTGAAATCCTGGAGGATCAGGAAAGGAGCAGTTTGTGTTCTCAAATCCTGGAGGATCAGGTAAAGAGCAGGTTGTATTCCCATTCAGCACTGAAGATCAAAGAGCTCCTAAAGAGGCTGAGATTTTGGTTTTTTAAAGGAAATCAGTATCATAGTCAAAAATCAAAATTCCCACCTGGCTCTGGCCATTGGTTTTGCCTTGACTTGGGACATGCAGGTCCCTTCTCCCTCCAGAACATGCCAACACCAATAATGAGCTGTGCAACTGCACAGACATCTGTCTCCAAACCATGTCCTGGTGAAATAATCTTTATTTTGAACTTGTCTAGAGCCTTGTCTTTTCTTGAGAGAAAAATATGGAAGTCATATTTAAATTATTTTTACTCACCAAGTGGAAACAGTTTTATTTAGCAATGAACCTTTGGCACAAACAATTCATGCTACAAATGCTTTGCAGAGATGAAGAGGGTGATCCTCATTCTGTGCAATTCTTAAGAAGGAAGTGTCCTGCAATGTTGAGAGGCTGGGAAGACCTTCAGCACGTTATCCCTCTTCACTCCCAGTGAATCTGAGGCTCATCCAAAGCCATTCCCAAGGTTTACAGTTCTCACTCAGCTGCTGGAAGGAGCTGAATGGCTTAAGCTGCACAGATCACCATAAACAAGGTGATGTATGCCATGAAAAGAAATTGAATTACAGCAACACACCCAGCAGAGAAAACCCATTTAGATGCAGCATTTTATTAAGCAAAAGGTAATAAAAGCATCAGTACAAACCCGCTGGTTTCTACTTTTATTAATGATATAAATATAATATGTTCTTATATTTATAAGGATGTACTCCTGATCCTTGGGAGTTTGTTTTTTTTAAAGAACACTACAGAGTATTTTAGATATCAAGAACTTCACAGAAACTTCAAAGGAAAACAATGAAAAGCTGAGCTGTCAAAACCCATTGAATTACAGCCCTTGCTGTAATATCTGACAGCTTTTGCACAGCTTCACTGTCATCTGGCATGGCAGCAGAGGTGGTAAGAGAGTAAAAACACTAGAAATGAGTAATTTACTTCACCATTCGGTTTGTAAATGACAAGCAGTGAGTGAATCAGGTGGTGAGCAACCCTCCCCCTCTTCATGAACCACAGCGTAACCACCACGACTGAAATAAAACTCCAAACAACTCATTTTTAAGGTGACAACGCTCCTTTAAGTCCACAAAAACATTCCCATGTACAATTATTGTCAGAAATATGAGCCAGCAGGAAACACGAGCACGCAGGGTGTGCCTGACCTAATTCTACAGTCAACTCCTTCAGCACAGAGGGATTTCTAAGGGAACTGAATGTCTTTCCACAGTGGCTAAAGCCTGGCTTTAATTTCTGTCCTGGTTTAACCCCAGAGGGCAACTAAGCCCCACATGTGCTCACGTTCCCTGCTGGGATGGGGAGAGAACTGGAACAGAAGCTGGAGACTTGAGATAAAGACATTTTAATAGGGAAAGGAAAAGAGAAAAGAAGGTTGTGTGGAGACCTCACAGCCCATTCCAGGATCTGAAGGGGCTACAAGGAAGGTGGAAGTGTCCAAGGCCAGGTTGGACAGGGCTTGGAGCAACCTGGGCTGGTGGAAGGTGTCCCTGGCCATGGCAGGGGGTGGAATGAGATGACTTCTGGGATTCCATGGCTGTAAAAACTGTGCATGCAAGTAAAGCAAACCAAGGAATTCATTCCCCTCTTCCCACGGGCAGGCAGGTGTTCAGCCATCCCAGGACAGCAGGGCTCCCTCCATTACACCTAATGGGGGCTTGGGAAGACAAACACCATCACTCCCAACATCCCCTCCTTGCTTCTTCTTCCCCCACCCCTATATCCTAAGCCTGATTCCATATGGTGTGGAATATCCATCCCTTGGCTCAGCTGTCCTGGCTGTGTCCCCCCAGCTCCTCACTGGTGGGGTGGGGAGCAGAACAGGCCTTGGCCCTGTGGGATTCCTGCTCAGCAATAACTAAAATATCCTTGTGTTATCAACCTCCTTTTCCAGCATAAATCCCACCTACAGTCACCTACTAGTTACTGGGAAGAAAATTAACCCTGTAGCAGCCAAAATCAGCATAAATTTCTTAAAAGATATCCCTGGAACATTCCAGAAGTTTCTCTGAACACAAAAGCAGAAACTCATAATGATTGCTTTCCTACTCTGTAAAGGGAAAGCCCCTTTAGGCACTGGAAGGGGTTCCAAGGTCTCCCTGGAGGCTTCTCTGCTCCAGGCTCAACATTCCCAGCTCTCCCAGCCTGGCTCCACAGGTGTCCCACAAGCAGGGAAGTCTGCAGGTTGAGCCTCAGGCACCACCCTGTGCACCTGAACCAAAGGAGATGCTCAGGGCAAGGTGAGACTTGGCAGGTCTGGGGCTGCCACTCCCCAGTACCTGTGGACACACCTGGACCACTGGAGAAAAACATGGAAGTGCATTCACAGAGATTGCACCAGAGAAAAAACATCTACCTGGAGCCTTATCACACTCTTCACATACCTATTTATGATCCTCATTTCATTTTCCAAACGTGAACACAACCAGACAATAAAAGCTGATTTGTAGGTTGAACCAGCACAGGCACAGGACAAAAAGCTTTTCCCTTGTTATGAAATAACTCTATCAATATACAGAGGATTCATTTTCCATCTGGCTCCAAATGATACATGGAAAACAATGTCCAGCAGGACTGATGCAACGCAGGGCAGCCCAAAAACTTTGGCAAGAGGCAGCAAGGAAGCTGATGAAATGCTGGATTGTTCCTCCCATTCTGTGCATAGAGCTGCACTGTTAGAAAAGTTTACTGACTTACTCCTTTACTTGAGGCTTAACAAAAATCCACTGTTTCAACAAATGCAATTCAAAACTACAGCTGGCAGTCTGCTTTTAATGGTTTAACACTGCACTTGCACACCTTGGGGTAAGACCCAAAGTTCACCAGGTCCTTCTGTCACCACCAGGGCTCTGTTAAAGGAGACACATCAGTGCCCCACACTCAGAGCATCACTTCTTTTTAATCACTAAAATCAACACATGCAGAAAAATCATTGAGATTTATTAACTTGATGTAACCTATTACAGACTTGTCCACAAGAGGAGAGTCCTCACAGGAGCCTCATCAATGGGATGGATGAAGTGCATCCAGCAATGTCCCACCACCAGGAGAGTTAGAAGGGAACTTCCCTCCCTGTGAGGCTCAAGGTATTTGTGTAAAAGAGCCACAATCAAGCAAACTACAGGAGGTATTTCCACTCTTCACACTACTAGAATAAAGGCAAAAAAATTTTATATTTGATCCTCATAAAGAGCTTTTTACCACTGTGGCAGTGGCAGCTTTGCTGGTGCTGTCTGATTGAATTCAGCAATTTAAATAAAGCTGGCTTCCTTGGCAAAAGGATGGAATGTGCAGATCTGATGAGGGTAAAGGGAAAAACTCCGGCTAAAGATGAGCTGTTGCAAGTATAAGCAGGTTATTTTTATCTAGAGACAGAAAAACAAATGTTCCTCTGCTAAAATAGAGAATACAGAGCTAAATAAAATTTTAAGGCAGGTGACACCTATGAGTTACACTTTTCCTTCATCTGTGTTAGAGTAAGCTACAAATACTTATGTAAAAACCTACAACAAGCGAAAGAGCTGCAGAAAACAGAGTTTTGCTGTGTTCTCTGTTCTACCACTTTCTGCAAAAGTACTTACAATGCTTTCAGAAAAACCCACGTGTTCCAACAGACCATGAAAGCAAGAGCTGCCTTATCCCTTTAGATTTTAACATGCTGGTTTCTTTCTCAAGTTTTGCTCTTGGGCAGCTAAACTGAAATCAGTTTCAAATTCCCACAGTCTCAGTTGTGAGCTGTAGAAAAAAACACGAGGAGAATTTCTGAGGGAATTCTAAAGGGAAACGGATCCACCTGCAGCCATCAGAACTTCTGAGAGGACTAATTCCCCCTGGCTCACTGGAGTAACTCTGGAGCAAACGCTGTGCCCAGCACCCCCTCCCAGCTCCTCACTTACTGCCGGCTCATCCGTCCTCAGTGCCGCCAGCACCTGTATCCCGAAATCCTCCTGGATCCCAGGGAAGCACTAAGGCACAGCAAGGCTCAGCTTAATCTCTTAGAGCAGCGCTGGTCACTCCCCCAAAGCCCAGGCGGCTGATTCATGTAAATATTTCAATTTAAGAGTCCTCACTCCCCCCCCCGCAGCTGATTCATGGAACATTTGAATATAACGATCTGTGCGGGAACAAAGAGTTTTGTTTTAAATCTTCTCTTTCCAGCAAAAGTCCCCCCAAAACTTTCTCTCTCTCCAGATTTCTGGTTCAGCCTGTTTTTGCAGGAATTGTGTGGTAGAAAAGGTCCAGTTTTGTTAAACCTTTTGGTTTAACACCCTCCTGCCACATATCCCCTGTGCAGGTAGAGAGGAACTAACTACCAGATTTTTTGGGCACGTACAGAACTATGGGGATGTGGGTTCCCAAGTCCAGAAGACCTTAGACTCGGGCCCAAGGCAATTTACAGTAAATGAGGAGGATAAAATGAGTTATTTTGGTACATCAGTGCATCACTAATGAGCCCCAAGCAGTACCAGCCCCTTCCCTCAGTGCTCAGCTGCCTTCACACAGCAGGGCAGAGATGTTACACTTTAATGTCACCTGGAAATGTTCTCCTCTCTCAGCTCAAATTTGAAATCAATCCATTCTGGTTTTCTCACTGCTTTCTCCGAAAACAGAGTTGGATTTCCCAGAGACTGCTCCAAACACAATTTCACAGAACAACAGAATTAAATACATCACATACCACCAATAATATAGAATTTTTAATGTAAATAGAGCCTGAAGAAGCAGGAAGCCCTTTTTATCCTGATCAATGCCAGTGACAAAACATGTCCTGACAAGTCTTAAAGTGTGAATGAAAGATGCCTTAAGAGGGATCTTACTTGTAAACAAACCAACCAATCCAATACAAAAAAATCCAAGCTGTCCCTAATTCACTGACTTTGCATTGCAAGCACTTTGGTTTGGGGGAAAGATTTTATTCTTTTAATGCCCAATTATCTTGTCTGTTTAGATTCAGGTGCAATAAAGCACCTGGGGCCTGGTGAAGAAGTTGGGGAAATGTAAAGAGCAACAGTCTCTAATCACCAAGGTGTGTTGTCCCACAGCAGGGGAGGCAGGTGGCCATCAACAGGACCATGTAAAAAAAGCTTTTATAATTTATATAAGTTATAAAAAAATTATATTA
>VYXB01009391.1:515649-525758 GCA_013397135.1 Pachyramphus minor | reverse complement strand
GTTGTCCCACAGCAGGGGAGGCAGGTGGCCATCAACAGGACCATGAAAAAAAGCTTTTATAATTTATATAAATTATATATAAATTATAAAATTATATAAATATATTATATAAAATATACTTACATAATTTATATGACTTTTATACATATAATTTCTAGATTAACTTTTATAATTACCCTCTTTGCTTGTAACTGTCCAATGTGGAGCCCTTGAGATGAGCATCAGCGTATTTTGAAATGCACAAGTTTTAATATGATGGATTATCTCAGAGCAGAGTATCAGCAGAGGGAATCATCAGCCTAAACCAAAACTCTTTCCTCATTTATGGAGCTTTTAGTTTCCTACAAAAAGCCATCTGGTGTGTCACCCATAAAAAAAGCACCCACTTGCTTTGACTCTTATTTTAGAAGGGCTGTGAGCAGCTCAAAACTCCACCTTCCTCCTCTGGAAGGGATCCCAACAAGTAACTGCTCCCTCATTCCCAGCTCATGCCCCACAACTCCAACTGCCATTGATTTTTAACCAAGGACACGGCAGCAGTTTGGAAAATGAACAATAGATGGCACAGTTTGGAAAGTTTGAATGCAGTTACAGGAGCTGTTTACCACAGAGATTTCAAAATAATAATAATAAAAACCGAAACAAAACGGGGGGAAGCTGCAATGGAATGCAATTTAATTTGAAATACTGCAGTGTTGAGAAGGAGATTCACGACTCAAAGCCAAGTGTGGAAGGGCAGAAACGGGCTTGGCAAAACTCTGGTGTCCTCACCCAGCACAGGAGATCTTTCCCAAACTTTGGGATGAGACAGGACCCCTGCCAGGGGGATTATGTGGCATCCCCACAGGGCACTGCCATATCTCACCACAACAGTCACTGGAAGCCAGTTCAGATAAAGCCACAGCTGAATTTTCCTGCTGAAGGGCTGAGAGGCACAGAGGGAAGATTATCAGTGTTGTCCTTAAAAACAGAGTTCCCTGAATCAAACACATTCTGTAATTCTCACTAAGATACTGATAATACCAAAAAGCAAAACAAACATAACAGAGTGGAGCCACATTAGTAACTACAAAGTAATACTGAGTAATCCAAACCCAAAATAAACACAGGGGTTTTATTTAGCACAATTACAGCTCTTTGGAAAACACATCCTTGATTTACTTTTAGGGAGGCAAAAGCAGGGGCTAAAATTTCAGCCAGGTGAAGCCAACCATGAGCACTCCCAGTTTATGTCAGCAGAGAACCTGATACCTTATTTTCAAGAACCAAAAAGCAGTTCATGACTTCAAACCAACAAAAGTTCACGGCAGGACACTGGCAAAACACCTCTTGATTTGTTTACATGTCTGGATAAATATTTTACATGTCAAGCGTAGTTCTGACGCTTTCTAAGAATATTCCGTTACATTCTTTCTTCTGTGACTAATAATTCTTACACAAAAATATTTGGCTGGTGCAGTGTTACGGCAAAATTAGCCAGGAACTGGAGCCATATTTTGTGGGAGTTTAAAAAAGGGAAAATACCACTAAAAAAAAAAATAAATACAGAATTGAAAAAAAAGCAAAGAGGATGCCTGTTTCAACACACATAATGAGGTGTTGGCACAGAGGAAAGGTGCTCATTTGGGCATTGAATAAGGTCACTCTTGAAACAGGAAAGTTCTAAAATTGAAGAGTATTCCAGAACAATCCACTCCACTTCATTTTTAATCTGACAAGCAAGAACCCACCAATATTCTTGCCAAAACTGCAGCTGGTTTCATGTTTATATCCAAGCCAATATGGAAAAAAAAGGCCAAGACTTAAAAAAATTAATTTATTTCAAAGAAATGGTCTTCAAAGGCTGTCCTTGGGAGGAATATTCAACTCTGCTGAATAATCCCAGAGATTCACAAATAAATAAGCATGATTTTAATAAACCCTTAACAAGATAGATTTTAGTGCAGAGGCTGCTAATTAAAGGGTCTGTTCATGTCCAAAGCAGCTCTCTAACCCAAGAATTTCAACTCAGTCCTGATCAGACATGACCAAAACAGTGACATTTTAGAACTTTTAACACAGAGAACATGAAATGACTTGGCTTTTGTCAATCTGACTGAGGACACAAGAAATCAGCTCTTGGTGGTAAACCTGGACTGCCTCTCACACGAGCAGAAATCCCAACACCAGCAGGTGAATGTTTCCTCCAGCCCTGTGCTGGGACATGGCTGGGGCAGCACGAGGGGCTGGAATGTTCCCTGTCAGGGCTCTGTGCTCTCAGGAGGAGTAAAAGCCTTTAAACCTCACAGCTGGTGTAGAGGAGGTTTTGTTTTGTTTTGTTATTTTTGCTTCAGCTGTGACAGCCTAATTAAAGACATCACTGAGTGTCTGCAGCACACAGGGTGAGAGGCTGGAGAACACTCTATTTTCTGCTTTAATAACAGTTTCATCTTTCAGAAATGCAATAATTCCACTCTGCAAGTGGTGAAGTGGCATTTCCCGTAGCTGCTCACACCACCTTTAAAAAATGCTCTTGGAATGACTTAACAGCACAAAGACAGCCAGAGATGCCCCAGCTATGGATATTAACCAATTTTCTGAAAACAACTGAGAGTTTCAAAACCAGCTTTTAAAAGGAGAGGCCCATGATCTTGGCAAAGAACATTCTGTAATAGGGACATTTGGCAGACAAGACACCATTTAAATATAGCACAGCCCTAATGCACTAAGCTCTCCACAGGTTTAGAAGCATCAATAAACAGAACCCCAGTTTCCCCCTTGCTCAGGCAACACATTGAAATCATTGCACTAGTTTCACTTCAGTGTTTGGTGCAGCACATTCCCAAAGGACCATCTCTAACCCAGCTGTTCATCACTGTCCTCAGCAGAACCCCATGTGGAAGTAGCTCCTTGCACCAAATCCATTCATTTAGGTCTTCCTGAGATCCACATCATTCCCCCTGTGAGGGGACTTCCCAGGGTGGTGGGATGGGAGCAGTGACAGAGCTGTTAGAGGAGGTTTTCACACCACTGCCCAGCTCCTCTGCCCACCTCCAGTGGGGCAGGGACAGACACACTCCAGCCCTGTAACAGGATGTGAAAGCTGGGAATGTGAAAGCTCCTCTCCCACAAGCCCAAGAAATGTGCATGATCAATATTTCCCTCCATTAGTGCAGCATCCAAATCGATGGTTTCCATCATACTCAAAAGGGAGGTTTGAAATTGCTCTGCAGCACAGCTGAACCCAGAGCTCAGCAGCATTTAGGGTAAAAGCTAAAACCTGCCTAGTCCCAAATGACTCAAACATTACCTAATTTACACACCATTAGATGGGAACTGGATATGAGCAAAACCTTGTGGTTTTGAGGTGCTTTATATTAAAGCTGAACCATTTCTCAAAAACACCTGAATCATCTGATTTGTCCATCACCAAATAATCTGATAAATTTTTATACTTGCAACTTGGTCTGTCTGAATGGAAAAGAATGAAGTAGATCCTACAGAAAAGAGCCAGATTGTGCTTATATATATATTAGAGAAACTCCATGGATTTCAGAAATCAAAATGTAACAGTAAATTAGAAACTGAAATTCCAATAATCTGTATTTCTTTTCTATTCCTTAGTTGGTCTCCTGATTAAATTTACCAGAAACAAAGCAAACTTTTTAATAGTCTCCAAAGACTCCTTTCCCAATACAGGCAGTAAAGTCTTTTTTCCAAAAATCCTATCAGTATAAAGGCCTTTGCTACATAAATGTCCATCTCCTGAGCCTGTATCAGTCCCTGACACCCTGACCAAGGGCTTCTCCAAAAGCACTGGAATACAGGGCAGCCTGCAAGTGTCTGCTGGAACATTTATGTCAATGGATCAGGGAACTCATTCATAACTCCCAACTGCCCCAGCAGATAACATTCCAGGCAGACTGGAAGCTTTTCTGTGGGTAGAGATTATGTAACACCACAGTTTTTAATCCAGAGGAAGAAGAAATGAGCTCATTTTTAGGTTAAAGCTCCATTATTCTGTTTATCTCCACTGCTTGTTCCAGTTATGTTGAACTAGCAGATGCTACGGGAGCACGTGAACTGAGGGACTTGGAAAATCCACCCAGCTCATTTCCAGTCTGACACGGAGCTCTGCTGCTGCTGCTGCTGGGAAGTTTCTCCCTTCCTGCCTTTTCCCTACTCACCTCCTCTGTGGATCTCTCACTCCAATCTCTAAGTTACCAGCACAGCCTGAGTGTGAACTGCAGTGATTCAGTTAAAAAACAGATACTCTTGGAGAAAAAGAGTGTCACTGATTATTAAAGTGAGAAAAATCACTCAAATTGGGGCAGGTGCTTAATCCAGACAGTTTACAGAGCATCCAATGGGCTCATGTGGATTCAGGGATTCAGTCCAGCAGATGGGACTAACTGCTGTCCCAGCACAGACAGCCACAGGGTTGGGTTCCAAGAGACTCAGCTGTGCTTTCCAGACCAGGAATTACATTTATTAAAAAACCCCTTTTATTAAACACAGCCTTGCTATTTACACCTGCCCCATCTGTTTTTCAAAGCTACGTAGCCACAACTTTGCCCACCAGACACGTGGCAGCAGCAATCAATAAATATCACACACCAGCTCACTGCTGTCACAAGGGTCAGTTCTGCTGGTTTTATGGCTGCCAAGCTCTGCTTCCTTCTGAAAACTCCGATTCCAAGGACTAAACTACAACACCCCAACACAAGCTGGGGACGTAGCACTGTTTTCTGAGAGCTGGTTGGTAACTGATTTCATCTCCCAGTTCCTGTAATACTCACTGTTGCTACTGAAAGCATGACTAATAAAGGCTAATCTATATTATTTGTCCACAAATTGCAGAGGCAAACCTGGCACGCAGAGCTGTGCTCTCATTTCTCTATATTCATTCCACTTCCATCACCCCCTTTTTTATTGCTTTTTTTGGTTGTTTCAGTATTGAATCTCAGGCAGGTTTTTATTCTCACAGTCAATAGCTGAGTAATTCTCCAGCCACTCTGACAGTGGGATAAATACGACCCGTTCCAGTTTATAGTTCACAAGGGTATTACTATATTTGTGTGTTCAGGAGCAAAACTGACACACTGACTGAACATTCCTGCTCCCAGGAGCAATCCAGGGATTAGCACCATTTTTAATAGCTGCACATAACACATTTGAGGTTGTTCTGAGGGCAAGAGGGAAAAAAACAATCCCAAATTGCAGATGAAGTTACTGAACGTTGAGCTTCAGTGACTACAGCCCACTTCAGTGCTGCTCCCAAGACTAAGAGCCATTGATTTTCCTTCTCAATTTCAGGCCTGTGTTACCCTTCAAAAGTCCTTCATCCTGTTTTGTGTGGAGCCAAAACCCACCCAGGCCAGCCTGAAGTCTCTGCCAGGTCGGAGGACACACTGTGACTGCAAATGAGAACTGGAGCAAGACACAGGAGGGGAAAGGTCTATGAAAGCTGATGCAATGAGACACAGGGAAGGCAGGTCCCAGGACTTTATTTACTTACAGCAACTGTCATTGTTTCCCTGTAACAGACTCCCAAAACACATTCCCTTCCAGCTGCCTGGATTACAAATCCCAGGTTCTCTCTACTGTCAGGGCTCAGAACAGGGAGATGTTCAGTAAAGAATTCCCATGGCAAAGCCATCCAAAAACCAGGGACCCAAAATTGTACTAACCTTGGCAAAAGATGGTCCACAAGCTCTAGCTGATTGTCATGCTGGAATTGGAGATCCAATCCTGGGATCAGACACCTGAAATCACAGGGGTTTTCATCAACAATCTGGCCAGGTCTCCCCAAAAAACAGATGTGGCAATCACATTGCTTCTACAGAAAATGTTAATTTTAGCAAATTGGTAATTTCTGAACTCAGCATTAGCTCTGGTTATGCTACTTATAACTAAAGTATGCAAAAAAAAATGCTGGTGGCTCCCCATCCTTTCACATTCCCTCAGAGAAGGGTGTTTATTGTGCTGCTTGTTTGGATGTGGGTTAAATTAGCCAGTAATGAACTGATCCTTCAGATAAAGTCATTTCTTATTAAGCAACTCATTTAAAAATCAGGAGATCCTTTAGACAGCTCAAGTGACCTTTATCAGCAGGCACCAACTCAGCATTTTTCTTGTAAAGAAAGAGCTCATTATCCACACACTCCCCTGGGATCCTGAAGCAGAATGCAGCAGTTCCAGAGTCCATCCCAAGCTGAAGCTTTAGGGAGACTCACTTTGTATTTATTAAACTTTCTAGAAGGAGGAAGAGTCTCTGACAGCGGCTTTGGCAAGAGCAGGTAACGAAGTGAGAGTGCACAGGGACGTGCAGTTTCAGGGAGCCCTGCAAAGCTCCTTTCACAAGTTACTTGGCTGCTGGGTTTGCCTCTTCTGCAGTGACTTTCCTAACAGGACTCTGCAACTCTGATGCAATTATTAATGCAGCCCCACTGCTTGGCCAATGTCCCTTTATGATCCCAGCTTTTGGCAAAGGGGACAAAGGTGGTGTTAACTGCAGCACTGGAGCCTTAGAGCAAATTCATCACAAAGGGTGAAGTGTTATTTACCTTTCTCAACATGCAAAATTTTCTGCTTGTGGGTTTTCAGGTGTTTAAAACAGAGTTATTAGCAACATTTGTAAATAATATTACACTCTGCTTCCTTTGACTGTGCTGCTACACTGTGAGCTAAACACTTGGCTGCCTTTCACTGGCACAGGGAATGAGTTCAAGATGAGGTTGAGTGACAAACACATCGTGGCATGGCCCAAACTTGGTGCTGAAAGCAGCAACTAATAAAACAAGACAATGATTCTTACTTCTCATGACCTGTAGAGATAGTGCAAGTCACCACACAAAAAAATGGTACAATATCCTGAACAGAACACTCCAAGCAAGTGCTTATGAAACCTGTTGGATTCTGAGAAGGAAAGACTGAACGTGCCAAGACGTGAAGGTACCTCAAAGACACCGAGGTAAGATCAGATTTATGACCAAATCAGCTCAGGTAAGAGGGAAGGAAAGACAGATTATTGGTGTGCACAGCTCAGGTAAGGCTTCCTCTGGAGCACAGGAAAACAAAGTGTAACTTTGAGTGGTTTTGAACATATCCAACAAATCGAGATGGATCTCAGATGATACATTTCTGTTTCCACAAAGATGATCAGTCATGAGGCTTCTGGAATGACTGTCTTACCTTCCCCTCAAAGAACTGTCTAAAACCTGTCCAGAAAAAAAGCAACCCCAAGAAACCCCACCAAAAAATAAAATAAAAAAAAAAACCCAACCACTTGCTCTGCCTGTAGGTCCATGCAATCCACATCAAAGCTCAAAAGGCTTTGCTGTAACTTGGTTCTCACCACTGTTGAGAAGAATAGAAATAACCAGTTTGGTCCTTCCAGCTACAGCTCCCAGGTCAGCACCTGCAGCTTGACTGGGCTCACTGAACTCCACTCTTTTATAGGGTTTAATACAAAACATAAAATGATGTGATAAACTCCTACAACAAATATCACTCCTTTCAAACAGAAAACTCACCCCCTTCAATTCTACCAGCAAAAGACAGCACTGAAAGGGATCAAAAAGCTTTTTGTGTGCTGCAAATAGGTCTGTCTTGAAACAACACCAATAACTCAGCAAATGCCTATTTCCATGACAGCAGAACTTACTTTAACCCGTTCTTAATTGCTTTAAGATAAGCTGAAATAAGTCTAGACACAATCATCTTCTGCACAGGTTTCACTTATTCTACATAAACTGCTGCATTTCAGCCATAAGATCAGAAACCAGAAGACCCTTCTACGTGGATGTTATTATAGGAAATAAAGACAATTGTGCCAGAACAAGCAATTGTTGTACAGGTTCCTTTGGAAAAGAGCATTTTTTTTTAGTGATGTAAGTACACAGAGGTTATAAACAGCATCAGTCTATTTTGGTAAAAGGTGACTGTCCCTGAATAGAATAGTAATAAAGGCACGTGGCAATCCAGCCTGAAGAATAATAACAAGCAGCTTTGTTTACAAACTAACCCACGATTTCTGACCTCAGTAATTCACTTGTTTTGATGTTTACATCACAAAAAACACTTCTCTGAACTGAGGTATTTATAGCCCTCAAAGCCAGGTGACTGTGAGCAGGGCAGCCTCACAGCCCCAGCATGGGGTAAACAAGGACACACCTCATCATGGAAAGCTGAGCCTTCCCATTGATTCCCAGACACAACCTCCTCCCAATGAACCATTCGGGATTGTGCTACTGCCAGCAGGAAGGACTGGGACTGAGGTGAGGATAAAGTACATTCAGGGAGAACTTTCTGCCTTAAAGCCTTAACCTACTGCTACAACAGGGTTGGGGTTTGCAGCAATCCTGGCAAGGTCATTAGAAACACTGTCCCTACAGAGGTTCTCAGCCTCCCAGGTTTATACAATCAGAGAATGGCCTGTGTTGGAACAGACGGTAAAGCTCAGCTTGTTCCACCCCCTGCCATGGGCAGGGACACCTTCCACCAGCCCAGGTTGCTCCAAGCCCTGTCCAACCTGGGCTTGGACACTTCCAGGGATGGGGCATCCACAGCTTCTCTGGGCAACCTGTGCCAAGGCCTCCCCACCCTCACAGGGAAGGATTTCTCCCCAATATCCCATCTAACCCTGCCCTCTGGCAGTGGGAAGCCACTCCCCTTGTCCTATCACTCCAGGCCCTTTTAAATAGTCTCTCTCCATCTCCCTGTTGGCTCCTTCAGGTACTGGAAGGCTGCAGTCAGTCACCCCAAAGACTTCTCCTCTCCAAGCTGAACAATCCCAATTGTCCCAGCCTTTCCTCACAGTAGGGCTGCTCCATCCCTCTGATCATCTTGGTGCCTCCTTTGGACCTGCTCCAGCAGCTCCATGTCCTTCCTGCATCAGGGACCCCAGAGCTGGAAGCAGCTCTGCAGGTGGGTCTTACCTGAGAGGGCAGAGGGGAAGAATCCCCCCCTCCCCTGCTGCCCATGCTGTAGGATCAGCCCAGCATTGCAGAGGGGCTCTGGGTGCCAGTGCACATGGAGAGGGCACATCCAGCATCTCATTCCCAAGTCCTTCTCCCCATTTGCAATCAATCCCTTCCTTCCTCAGCCTGGATTGATGCCAGGGGATGCCACAACCAAGGTGCAGCACCTTGAGCTTGGTCTTATTAAACCTCATACCCAAGACTGTTTGCATTCTTATCACACCTTCCCTGAAAAACCTCAGGTCACTTAGAAGGCAGCACAGAGAGGGGCTGGATCAGGGATAACACAAGGAAGTGTCTACAAGCAGAAGTGGGCTGAGGTCTCAGCTACTCACTCATTTAGGGGAAAACCCCTTAAAACATCTGCTTCTTTCAAAGAATAGTGGGGACAGAAAGGAGAGAGGCCAAGAAAGGTAAATTCAAGCCTAAAAACACAGTAAGAATAACATTGCACCAGCCTAGAGCCCCAGAGCAGGCGTAGGAGGGCAGTGTGTCACCAAGCAACACCCCAAGGGGAGGCTGGTTCCATTCTGGGGGTGGTGGGCACAGAGCAGCCTCAGCACAGGGCAACTGGGCACAGTCCTGGCCTCCCACACAGCCCAGGAAACAGGGTGACATGTCAGGGACAGAGGGATGCAGCACTAACCCAAGCATAACAGCCCCAGACCTCTGCCAAACACAGAGTGTAGGTAATGCCCTAAAGACCTCCTTTCCAAGTAAACACAAAAAAGAAAGAGGCACCCCCAGCTCCACAGACGCTCCCACTCAGTGCACACAAGGTGCTGCTCCCAAACAGCCCCCAAAGCCTGCCAGGCCCCTCCAAAGCCCACTGACAACAATGAAGCCCCCGTAACTTCCCCAGACCCCTCCTCCATGTCCCCTGTGACCCCCAGACTCCTTCTTAGCCTCACAGTCCCCTCCAAAGCCCACTCACAACAATGAAGTCCCCTGTGACCCCCAGACCCCCTCCCAGCCCCACAGCCTCCTCCATGTCCCCTGTGACCCCTTAGACAACCCCCTGGCGCCCCACGCCCCTCTGAAGCCCACTGACAACAATAAAGCCCCTTGTGACCGCCACAAATAACACCTCAGTCCCCTCCTCCGGGTCCCCTGTGATACCCGCAGCCCCCACTCTGCCCCGCAACCCCC
>VYXB01009391.1:446648-515636 GCA_013397135.1 Pachyramphus minor | reverse complement strand
TGAGCCCCTCCCACCGCCTACGCAAATATGCGATTGGCCCCGCTACGTGATTGACTTCCCAGACTGGCCAATGGGAAGCGAGGGAGCGGGAAGGGGCGGGGCGTGAGGGGCGGGGAAGTGGAGTCCTCCCAGTCTTATACCCGTATCCTCCCAGTTTATCCAGTGTCTTCCCAGTGCATCCCAGTGTCATTCCAGTACATGCCAGTGTCCTCTGAGTCTATCCCAGTGTCCTCCCAATACATTCAGGTCCTCCCACTGTATCCCAGTGTCCTTCCAGTACATCCCAGTGTCCTTCCAGTACATCCCAGAGTCCTCCCAGTCTGTCCAGTGTCCTCCCTGTATATCCCAGTGCCTCTTTTGTCCCTAAAAAGTGCCTCCCAGTCCTTCCCAGTCCCAACCAATCCCTGCCAAGGCTATCCCAATCGCCTCCCAATGGCTCCCAGTCTCCTCCCAGTCCATTCCAGTATATCCCAGTCTACTCCAGTGGCTCCAGCGGCTCCCAGTCCCACCCATTGCCGTCCCAGTCTATGCCAGTGCCTCCCAGTCTATTCCAAGTATCCCTTTTCGCCTTCCCAGTCCTTCCCATTCTCATCCAGTTCCCTCCAATTCTATCCCAGTCTATCCCCAGTGTCCCCCAGTCGCTCCCAGCCTCCCTTTTCTTCCTAAAAGTGCCCTCTTTGTCCCTCCTAGCCCCATCCAATCCTGTCCCAGCCCCTCCCAGTCTATCCCAGTGACTCGCAATCCCTCCCAATTAGCGATAGACCCCCACGACATGTGCCTACGCGCCATACCTAAGGTGTGCGGGCGGGCAGGTGCGCACCTTACAGGTGTGAACCCACCTCCCGCTGCTCCCAGACCCCTCCCCGGGTCCCCCCGCCCCGCCCGGCTGAGAGAAAGGACGAGTTCTGGTATTCGAGGTGCTCCCGGCGTGTCCCAGGATCCCTCTCTCCTCCAGCCGCGTGTCCGCGCTCCAGCGGGATCCAGGGAGACGATCTCCCGGACGGGANGGGATGCCCCGGCAGGATCGGGATGCCCCGGGCGGAGCGCAGTTCCCCAGGAGGAGCGGGAGGAGATTCGGGTCCACGGCCCCGGGAGGGGCGGAGTGTGGGGGGGTGGGGGGTGAACACCACGGCCCCGAGCGCTGCCCCCCGCCGCTCTCCTGCTTCCCGGGGCTCCGGCTCGTTTCGATTTCGTTTCTCGCCACGATCGCGCCGAAGCCGCAGCGGCCGCGGGGCCGGGACCTGAGCGTGCCGGACACCGGGGGCTCCGGGTCGCACCGGGGCGAGGAGCAGCCGCTCATCGCCACCGGGGATGCAGGTAGGAACCGCCTGTGCCCTGCCCGGGCCCTCGTCCTCCCTTCTCCCTGTCCCCCAGGGCTTTCTCCCCCTCCATTCGAGGTGGAAACTCATGCCCCAGTTGAAAGGTGACCCCCCCCCAAGCCACCCTCGCCACCTCCAAATGGCCTCACAGGGCCTGGAGCAGCCGCGGGGCTTCGTCCTCCCAACATTTGGGACTGAGCAAAAAGCTGATCTCGCACATCTTGGGGTTTCTTTTCACCCTCATTTTTCTGGCTTTCCCACTCCAGCCCCTCCAAGGACAGTATTTCCTCTTGAAACAAAGAAAAACTGTCTTGGAAACGTGTGGAAGCAGATAAGCAGGGATGAAAGCGAGAACACAAAATTAGGATAAAGTAATAAAAATTCAGAATGTATCTCATGGCCTAGAAATCTTTAGGAGCAAGAAAAATACCGGATTTGTTCTGTTTTTACCGTAAATCTTGTTGTGCGAGAATCGCACTGATGGGAGAATAAGATAACTTTCAGATAGTTCTAGACAAAATACACTGCTCATTTCTTTCACTTTTATTTTCCCCATAGCTTATTGCTTAGAATGAATCTGAAAGACAGTTTGTGTTGCTGCCAAGCCTGCTCAGAGTTTATTCTGGACTCCCACTGGTTTCTTTGTGCAGTGTCATGGAGCTGGGTGCTTTGCAGAGACAACCAGCAGCCACAAAATTGTCCTTCTGCTGATTAAAACCCCTCACCAACCTGCTGCTACTCTCAGGGAAGCACTTTTCCCTGGAGGGATGCAGTGCATTCCTCCTGTCTCCCACTCTCCTGGTTTTGGGAACACCAGCTTTGCATTTAAGGTGTTTCCAACCCCCAGCACTGTAATATTTTTCACCTCTGATTTTCATGTCACTCAGCTCCTCTACCCAGCACACACAGTTGAGGGGTGACTGCTTTAACCACCTCCAAAAACCCACCTGAGCCTGAAGTGCTCAGAGTTGACAATTGCTTTAGAAAATACCATTTGCCAACAAAATTGTTAATTTTCCAGTGGGTGAAGCTGAGAAATTGCTGGGATTCACATTAATAGGTTTTTAAGGGGAAACATTATCTGCTTGGCTGCCAGTAGTATTCAAGATATAGATGGGGCTGGAAGCAGGATCTGAGCTCCCTTGTGGCTCATGAGCTGTGGCTGAGAGAGAAAAACAGTTGTTGAGGGGCTGGAACTTAATGGCTGGTCAACAAGGGGGGTGGGATGCTCATTTCCCCTGTACCCAAATGATCACTGGGGATAAAGCTGGAGATCTCTCTTTATACAGTGTTTTTAAGACAAAATCTAAGCACTATTGCCAGCTTTATTTCTCAACTCTAAATAATTGAAATGCTGTTCTAAAGCCCCAGGCATCCAATGAGAATCTGAGGATCCTATAGGAACTGGGGGCACAGGCACTGCAGGCTGTGCCAGTCTTTGTTCCATCTCCTGCTTCCCTGCAGCCCATGGGACAGTGGGGATGAATAACTTCCTTCCAGAGCCTGAATGAGGGCAGGTTCCTCTGCTAAAGACAAGAGCTGGAGAAAGAAGGGGGAATCTCTGGCTACTAACACTGAGCTGGGCAACCACAGACTCATCCTGGGGCTGGGGCGAGGAAGAATGTGAGGAAGATGTATGGAAAAGCTGCAGACAGCACAACATGCTGCTATGGGAAAACAGCTAGAAAATATTGGAGCAGGCATCTCCAAAGCACAGGCAGGACCAGAGCCAGGAATTGACCCCACTGATGTGTCTGATCTCTTTTCCCCAGGGCAAAGTGGCCATCAGCTCTTCCAGCCCTGTTGTGGCAGCTTCATTCCCACCCCCATCCCAGGCCAGACAGCCACTCCTCAGCACCGGGGAGATCTTCAAGCTTCCAGGAAGGCTGAGTGAGTAGAGGTTGAGCAAGTCAAAGCTGCTTACAAAAGGACAGGGTGGGATATGGTGGGTACAGCCATAGTGTCCCACCCAGGGATCATTTCCTGCTGGCAAGAGGGACAAAGTGTCATCAGGGTTCATTTTCTCTCTTTGGGGTGTTTTTGATCTCTGAGTGCTTAATACAGAGGGAAAGTTTGGTGATGGAGAAGAAATCCCATCCTGCCCCTCAGCAGTTTTGAGGATGAAGATACAGAGTTGTTTCAGAGGCTGCTCCTGGTTTCAGGAATCCAGCCCTCACTGTGGAGCAAGGATGATGTGATCCACTGGCTCAGATGGGCTGAGAAGGAATATTCCCTTCGGCAAACCGACAAAAGCAAATTTGAAATGAACGGCAAAGCCCTTTGCATCCTCACCAAGGAGGACTTCAGACACCGAGCTCCCAGCTCAGGTTAGACCCAGTGCAAGGGGGTTTCAAGGATCATCCAAGCACACCCTGTGGTCTGCTGGGAGGGGCTGGATGGGTCCCAGGAGATCAGCCTTTAGCACTTTGGTGCTGGAGACAAGGACAACCCTCTTCCTTCCTCTAGTCCACCTGTACTGCAAATGGTTTGGGATGGGGAATAATCTTGTTATTATATTATAACCTCAGCAACATCACCTTGAGAGACACTATTATCCAAAGTCATCTGAGCAGAGTTTGCTTCCCTGTAGGTGATGTGCTTTACGAAATACTCTGCTTCATTAAGACTCAAAGAAGAGCTCTGGTGTGCAGCCCTTTGCTGAACTCACCCTTTGGGAAGGTCAGGAGCACAGAGGAAGGTAGGATGGAGAACAGCAGCTGCCCAGCAAGCAGAACCTGCCCACAGCTCCAGTGGGTTGCACACACCTGGGGTTTGGAGCTCAGCCAGCTGAACCCGCCCCACAGCACCTGAGAGAGGCAACCAGGTGCAACAAAGTCCAACTGGGAAGTTTGTAGTGATGAAGCAGGTCTGGTCAGACCCAGGCAGCACCAGGGGGGTCTGTAGTGACCAGGCAAGTCGATGACTTCCCTAAGAAATCTACCTGCAGAGTTAGATCTGGATCAGGGAGGGTCAGTCAGAGGCAGAGCCCTGCTGGAGACTGGTCCTGCAGCATAGCTGGGAAAAGGCTGAGGAGCCAGGCTGAGCTTAAATACAGCTTCTGGGCCAAAGGGTGGAGTGGGGAGAGGCCCCAGCTGAGGCTGTGGGGGCCAGTGAGGCTTATTAGTGCCCTGGGGGGGCCCAGGTAGGGGTTGGGGTGGGGAGAGTTTGGTATCAGTGGCTGGCTGTGTGTGGAGGTGGATCCTGAGCACTTCTGCTGGCTCGTGTAAAGCAATGAGCACCTTAAGTCTCCACAGCAATTTGCCAGGGGGTGCCTGTGCTCTGGTGCATCCTCCTGTTGAAGTTTTTTCTCTGTACCTGACCTTTTCCCTACTTGGCATTTCCTCTGACCCTCCTGGACTTTCTCCTCCTCCTGCCTTAGGAAAACCCCAGGCTCTCCTCAGCACCCTCCTCCTCTGCGTGGGTTCTACCAGGCTGATAACCACCCTGGGCTGTCCCTCCCCTTCTGTTTCAGGGCTCTAGAAGATCTTCCCTGATGTGCCACAGGTTGTTTATTTGGCTTTTTTTTAATTATTTTTTTATTTGCAGGGACAGACTGCGGTGCTGAGGGTGCCCCAGTTGTTGTTCCCTCCTTGCTGGGCTGTGCACAACAACCTGTGTCCCACAGCCACGTGGAGCCACTGAACCTGTCCCATCACAGCTCGGAGAGTGGCTGCAGGGCAGGTGCCATCTGCTCCTTTCCTACAACCCCCTCGGCCCCACTGGATGGGAAAATGGCAGGTAATGATGAATTTATAGCCTGGTTCCTTGGGGAAACGACATGGTGCTTTGTCCTGTCTGCCCAGCTGTCTCCCTCCCCTTTATTTCGTGCTTCCCCACCTCAGTTTCCCCCCCTAAAAAAACTGTAGTTCAGGCCTGTGTTCTGAGATCTCGCAGTAAAAGTGCTCTGGGCTCTTGTCACTGCTGCCACCTGCAATCCTGGTGCTGATACACCCTCGCTGGAGCACAGTGGGAGCTCTGTGACCATTTGTTCCCCACCACTGCTCAGACTGCAGGTTGCTGTGGGAATACGTGTACCAGCTCCTCTCCGACAGCCGCTATGAGCCCTACATCAGGTGGGAAGACAAGGCAGCCAAGGTCTTCCGGGTGGTTAACCCAAATGGACTTGCCCAGCTCTGGGGGAACCACAAGGTAAATGCAGTTGAGAACAAATTTGTCACCCCTGGGCTTCTGCAGGTCCCTTCCATGACCTGTTCCCCAGGGCTGATGGCACAGGGACAGGGAAGGGGGGGCCATGGTGTGTGCTGAGATGCCAACCTGGTGATGAAAGAGGGACTTTCTCATCCCCTGGAAAGCAAAATGGTGATTGTGAAGCCAGGCTGGGTTAGAGACCTACACTGGAACTACCTAGAATGTCCCAAGTGTGGTCCTGCTGCAGACAGACCCAAAACAGCTGTTGGCACTTGCTTTGACCCCACAATTCTTCCCCTTTCCAGAACCGGATGAACATGACCTATGAGAAGATGTCACGAGCACTCAGACATTACTACAAACTCAACATCATCAAAAAGGAGCCAGGGCAGAAACTGCTGTTCAGGTGAGATGAAGCAGAACAGAGAAATGAACCCAGGTCCCACCTGATGGTGCTTCCTGGGTTCCAGAAGCAAGAGCTGAGATCCTCAGCAAAGCCCAAGGGTGGCAGATCCCCTCTGGTGAGCTCCAGAGCTCAGCTGATCATGGCTTGGAAGGGACCTTAAAGCTCATCTCCCCTGCCATGGGCAGGGACATCCTCCACTAGACCAGGTTGCCCCAAGCCCCATCCACCCTGGCCTTGTTGAGGGCAAAGGCTCCAGTAGTTACAGCCTGGTTTGGACCTGGGTTTGGACATACCCTTAAAGGCATGACAAAAATGTACTGCAGGTTTTTGAAGACTCCTGGGGAGACTGTCCATGAGAAATCCAGCAAACTGGAGCAGCTGGAGAATGAGGACCATGAAGATTCCAAAGACCCACTGGAGGTTTCACTGTAGAAAATCTTTGGAGGTGCATCACAGACAGACTTATGCTCTGCTGGGAACTGCTGGTGTCTCTTGCCCCTGCTGGACAGAAGGCCACAGAGCTGGCCCTGGATTTAAAAACCTGCCCTGAGCCAAAGCTGGGACATCTCTGGGGCTCCATACCCAGAAACCATCCCCCAGCCCTGAAGGTGCATGTGAGTGTGTGTGGGCTGGTCTTCTGCTGGTTTCCCTCGTGCCCTCGGGGAGACAATGTGATATTTTTGCTCTGAAAATTTTGGTGCTTGTCTTGAAGGCTCCAACTTGCTGGCAGAGATCCCTCTGTTCTTACAGCGAGATGTGCTGAGCAGAACAGAGCATGTGCTCTTGGTTGAGCATCTTTTGCAGTGAGTGGTGTCCCTGAGTGCTGCTCTGAATCTGAGCCATTTCCCTGACTTGTAAATGGACTTGTATTGCAGAAATGGTGCACACTGGACTCTCAGTGGCTCCTCTGTGATTCAGGGTGGGAGTGTGGTGAAATATCCACCTGGATCAGGCCTGCCTGAAACTCCAGGGTTGCCCTAAGCTGGTTCTTACTCTAACTCCTTTCCCTCCAGGTAGTGCTTTTTGTAATTAGCTGATTAAATAATGTGAACAGAAACAAAGAAAGTAACAACTGTGAGCCAACTCTGGTCAGATACGTGGTTATTTGCTTTGAGTTTGAGGCAGGGATGCCTGGAGGGACCAGTGTGTGTGTGTTTGAAAACAGAAAATACCCACTGATATTTTCACATTGCTTTTCATTGAGGAAATAAAATTCTGTGACTGTGCAAAGTTGAAAATCCCACTTTCTTGCTGGTTAAAGGTCTGAAACTGGGAAATTCCAGCTTTCCTCATTTAAAACAAGTTCCTGTCCCCAGGACAAAGGTCTTTGGGCAGCTCCTACACCAGAGTTCACCAGTCTGAGCTGCTCAGGAGCTGATGGGTGAACACAGCACAGACGTGGGGGGTTTTGCACCATGAACTTTCCACCAAAACTGGTTGTTTCCAACCTGAAATTAGAGTTCCTTGTTGCTGTAACTGGTGTTGCTCCTCCAAAACTACTTTACAGCTGGAGGCTGAAGATGCTGGTGGGCTGTAGCCAGCAAGAGATGGTGGTGGGATGGGTGGTGGCAGATTGGCAAAGCTTCAGCAGTACCACAGCTCCAGAAACACCACCTGAGAAGTTTCACTTCCACAAAAAATCACCAGCTCATTGGCAAAACAGAGGTGCTTCACAATTCAAGTGAGGGAGGAGAAGGAAAGGAGAAGTTCTAAAGGGGTAAATGAGTGTAAGGTCACAGCCTGTGGGAGATGCTGGCCAGGAAGGGAGGAATCCTTGCTGGGAGAGGGGTTGGAGGTTACCCAGCACCCACCAAACTGCAGACTGGGACACCAGGAAGGTGCAGTGAAGCACCCAGATCTCATGCTTCCTCTCACAAAGGGGGCTTTTTGTCCCAGGGAAGATTAAAACCAGATCTTTCCTGGGATAAAATCCATCAGAATAAGCATAAATCCTCTCCAGCCCAGAGGGACATCGGTGGGACAGCAGACTTTCTTCCTTGGTAACTGTCCCACCCTGGCCTTGCCACTTCTGGAATACACACCCATGGGTGCATTTTTCATGATCTTCTCTTAACCAGGCATCCCTTCACTTTCTTGCCATGGAAACAGCCCTGCTGGAGCATTCCATGGCTTCTCCAACCTGTGCCCTTGTTTTGTTGGAGCAGGTGACAGTTGGTGACCCCGGTGTTTGTGATATGACTTCTCTTCACTTGTTTTCCCTGTGATGACTAAGGGTCACTCTGGACTTGGACGGGGATTTCCTCTCCTGCCTGGGAAGCTGCCAAAAACCCTCAACCCTCCTTGATCTCGGAGGGTGAAAATCCAAGGGCACCTGACACCCGAAGGTTACAGGCTTTCTTTCCTGGAAAAAAAGGACTGTTTGCTTTTCAGAGCCCTGGGCTGAAATTGCCAGTCTGACTCTCAAAATTGACTATGGATGAAGATTCCTCCTGGACAAAAGGTGGCAGGACAGAAAACTCTTGCTGCCCATGGAGTGCTGAGAGTGGCCTGAGAGGTTTTCTTTCCTGGGGGGGAAGGTGTGAGATCCTGGATCCGAATCTCACTGAATTACTGATATGAGTTGGAACCAACACACTCTGTGTGTGTGTGTGTGTGGAAGGGCTGGGCCTGGATCTGCAGGAACATGGTAAAGCCTGTGCTGAGGGCACATGGCAGAGCTGAAGGCCTGTAGCTGGGCTGTCAGTCAAGGCAGAGCTGCCTGGTAGCCTGACCACACCACACCACAGCCCAGCAGCCTGTGACTGGCTCCAGCTCAACCCACTCTGGCCTGGAATGCTGAATGTTTTAGTGAAATGCTTTTTTCTTCGTTGTATTTTACTCCTGTAAAAACCTTTTGCTAAAATATCTTATTTTTTTCCACTAAATTAAGAAGGATTTCTCTTAGAGAAGAGTGGGTGACTCTTTCTGCGGATGTTAATTAGAGGTTATAATGAACCAAAAGGCTTTTAAAAAGTCATAAATAAAAATGTAACTGCTCTGAGCAGCTTATAGCTTAATCTGGAGTGTAATAGGCAGCAAGAGCTTTCTGTCCTGGCACCTTGTCTGGGAGGAATCTTCATCCCTATTCAATTTTGTGAGTCGGACTGGCAGTTTCAGTGCAGGTCTCCTGCACTGACAGCCCTTCCCCTCAGGAAAGAAAACGTGTAACCTTTGTATTTTGGATAAAGTTGGTGGGCCATCCTGGGCACTCCGTGGGCAACAAGAGCTTTCTGTCCTGGCAGCTTTTGTCTGGGAGGAATCTTCATCCTTATTGACTTTTGTAAGTCAGACTGGCAATTTCAGCGCAGGGTTCCTGCAAGAGAACCACCTCCCTTTCCCACAGGAAAGAAAGCTCTTACCCTCGATGTCTCACATGTACATGAGGCAAAAAGTGCCAGGACAGAAAGCTCTTGGTGCCCATGGAGTGCCCAGGGCATCCAACCACCTGTACCTCAGAGGCCGAGGCTAAGGGCTTTCATTCCTGGGGGAAAGGTGCAATTTGGGAATTTTGGAGTTCCCAGCAATCTCTTATATCCTCCCCGGGGCAATGTGTGTCTTTCCCTGCCATAAAGAGTGGCAGGAGGGCTGTAAACCTTCTGCTTTCCTGGAATGGGGACCCACCCCTGTTGGTAAACAACGGAGTCACCGCCGCGTGTGCCGGGGAGTTTGGTGTGGGTGAGTGGTGAGGGAGAGCCCACAGCCATGGTGCCCTGTGACATGGCTGGAATCCAGGGGCACTGGAACACAGCCAAGTGCCCCATGTGGGCTTTCCTAAAGGTTTGCCAGGTGCTTTGATCCCTGGAGAGCATCACCCACATATCAGCAGCCCCAGATCCGGCAGTGTTTGGGGCAGAGTGTTGCACAGTTGCGGTTTTCTTACCCCACTTGTGCTGGGAGAAACAGCTAAAACCAGGCTTAGGGCTCAGAGAAAAGGGGATTTGCTTTGGGAGCTGGTGCCCAGCACCCTCTTGGATCAGATGAATGGCACAACTGGGCTGAAAGGCTTCCACCAAAGTCACATTGGCTGTGCTGTCCATCCAAACTGTGGCTGGTGCAAGGAGTAGTGTCTCCCCTCATCACCCTGGTGTAGTTCAGGTTATCTCCTCAACACCCCTGCTATGGTTCACATGCTCCCCTCAACACCCCTGTTATGCTTCAGATCTGAATCTATGGATGTTTTTGTACCCAGGAGGTTGTTGTTGGCTTGTGGCTGGTGTTGGCTCCAGGGGACCTTTGTGGTCCATGTAAAACACAGCAGCCTCCAACACCGCTCAGGTTGGCTGTGGCTTGGGGTAGCCAAGCCTTGAAGATCTCCAAGGGTCATGATTCCCAACCCCTGTAGACACCAGTTTGAGTATGTCCCACCCTCCTGCAGAGGAGAGTTTTCCTGATGTCCAACCTCAGCCTGTGTCCTGTTGGTCTTCTTCCAAAGAAATTTGGGTGATTTGACCCTTACCACCTTCTGAGCCTGTTGTCATCCCCTGCTCCTCACAGCTCCATGTGGGCAATACCTTTCCTTTCATTTTGTTCCATCTTCTGAATTTCCTGTGAGGAAGTCGGTTACCCCCTCCTGTGTCCCCATAGATTTAGTTCTGCTTTTCCCTTCAGCATCTCTGGCCTGAAGATACCAACCCTGGCATTGTGTGCTCCCTCCTCATGACCACATTTCCTGCCAGCTTCCTCATTCTCTACAAAATTGATGAGAAAAGTAGACAAATTTGGATCCAGGTCCCTCCCCTCCCCTCCCCTCTTGTAATGGGTTTTGGTTCATCTCAGTCTCTTGTAAACATCTTATACCTCTCTCCCATGGCTTTGAGCCTGTCCCAAATCCCAGGAGGGATCTGAACTTGGATAAAGATCTGGATCCAGAATCATAGCTCAGGTCAAGATTTTTGCTGGAGTGACTTTGGGTATCCCACCTCCAGGCTGTGTCTGGAATTACTACTACAAAGAGGAGAAATCTGTAAGAGGTCATAAGTTAATGCTGATTCCCAGCTGAATCATGAGAAGCCCTCCATGGGCAGAGATGAGGTTTAGACTCAGCCTTGAATAATCTCCAGTAATAAGATCTCCAGACTGGAGGTGGCCAAGCTGCTGGAGTGGATGTGGCTTTTTGTTTTATGGATGTTTCAGAGGGAAAAAACCCAACAAAATTGATTGTGAAAGTCCTTCTCCTCCCCCGGAATCGACCTGTTTATGGAAGGATGTGGACATGTGCTTCGGAGCAGCACAGAGCTCCTAATGGAGGATTTAATTATTTATCAATAAATGGGGATGCTGAAAAACCAAGCCAGGTAATTCCTAATCAATACTAGAGTCTGATTCATCAGTGTGGGCTCAGGAGAGGCAGAGGGACGTGGACTATATCTCCCCCAGTCATAGGAAATTATGGCACAGAGAGTTTACAGAAAGGAAGAAAATAATCCCAGGCTGTTCTGATTGCAAACTGAACCCATTACAGGGAAAAGACCGTTTTTATCCAGGGGAAACCTTGGCTGCACATCATGCCAGCTGAAAACCAGAGACGATGCATCGCTGCTCGGCTGGAAATCTTTCCCAGGGGTTTTCCAGGAGGGGGTTTTCCAAAGCCTGAGTCCCGCCAGCTGCCGCCCGGCAAAAACATCCGGCTCCATCCCTGCGAGGTGCAGTGCGGAATTTTGCCATCAGGTGGCAAAATAGCGGCGGGGAATGTGGGAAGCACCTGCCGGCCGGTGTCACCGTCACGGGGGGGTGGGCACAGGGGTTGGATCTTAAGAAGATTTTCTTGGCTCAGGTGCGGTTTGTAGGTGTTGGGATGTGCCTGGTGGGAGACGCTGTGTCCTGGGGAGAGGCTGAGTGGGACCCACAGGGGTGTGAAGGATTCGGGTCATGAGCTGCTGCTGATTCATGTTTTAGGGTGGGAGCACGGGCTGTCTGAAGGACTCCAGGGTGGGTTTTGAGGATTTCAGTCCAGTCGTGCCCAGTGTTAATAACACCAAAGTTATGGGTTTGATCCCTGTATGGATCATTCACTTAAGAATTGGACTCAATGATCCTCGTGGGTTCCCTTCCAACTCAAAATATTCTGTGATTCTGATTCTGTGTCTCAACAACCTGACATCACCATGTCCCACACCATCTGTGGTCCCACAACAGCCCCTGGGAACTCCAGGGACATGAGCAGGGCAATCTGCTTCCTTCTTTTGTCTGAGAAAGTTATGACTTCCCTTTACAAAAACAACCCAGAAAAGCCCATGTAAGGTGCCACACAGAGCGAAAAACAACAAAACAAACCAAACCCCAAGCCAAGCAGCTGCCTGAGATAGCTGGTCTCAAAGGCCAGCTCTTACACCAGGTGACAGGTGATTTTTATGCTGTTTTGCTGCTACTTGTCATAAGGAAATTGTTTTCTCCTCCAGTGAAACTCACGCCCACTGGTTTCCGCCACGAGGGCGGTGATAACGGGGATCCCAGGCGGAAGCATTGGCTGCTCTCCTACCTGAATGGCTGCTAAAAATAGGAATTATCTCAGCCAGCCACCGGCTTGGGCATAAAAGGGCACCTCCCAGGAGAGCCTGTGAAGAACCCTCAGCGCCCGTGGCCAAGGAACTTGTCTTCACCTATGTCCAAACAGGCAGAAACACTGATGGAAAGGTAAAAACCAAACCAGCAAGTAGAGAATGGTGTGGCCAATGCACTGGAATCATCGAAGTAGGCTGGGGGTTGTGGCTTTACTGTGATTAAACTTAGTGGAATGATTTGTTATGGGGTGGTTGGGGGGTTTGGTGTTGGCTTGGATGAAGGAAACTTGTGTTCTTGATCCCCAGAGCTGGCTAAGGTGGGGTGGGTGGGTGTGCTGGGCATTGTGGTGGTGTTCACTGAGCCTGAGGGGAGGCTGGTGCCCAAGTCCAGGGTGGTTTATACAACCCAGTGTACCAGGTTTCTGTGCTTGCTCCCTCTGTGCTGTTCAGTGGTGGAGAAAGTCTGTTTGGATCTGGTTCTTTGAAGGGTGAAATTGGTTTCAAAGATAAAACCAACACAAGATTCGGTCACGGCCTCCTGGTTTTTCAATAGCAAAACTCCTGTTTAATTTTGCTTGCAAATGCAGAAGTAAAGGGCAATGGGAAAGGCAGTGGGTGGGTGCTCTGAGCTCTGTTCACAGCCCTGTGCTGGTGGGAGCTCAGAGGACTGTGTCACTGAGGAGATTTACGAGAGCCCATGTTTCCCTTGACCTCTCCAGCCTTGCTGAGGGATGGTTTTATTTTCTAGCTGCCAATACTTTAAGGGGAAACACTCAAAAATCTGGATTGTGCCATTCACAGTGTGCTCCTGGGCTGTCAGTTTTCATCCTAATGTGGGAACACGTTGCGATGGGATGATAGGAGGGTGTCTGGGTGATATTTTTTCTGCGTGAAACCCCCTGGATGATGACCAGGTTCTCCCCTGAGACATGCCCAGCCCATCTCCCACTCCCTGTAGTTTTAGTTTCTTTATCAGTGGTGTCTATGGTCCATCATAAAACCCTGCGTGGGCCGCCTACACCAGGAGCCCTCAGATAACAACTATAAAACTGGCTGATCATTAACCAGAAACATGAACAGTCTCAGGCACCCCTGGGTGCCAGAATGGGGGGTGAGGGGGATTTCCATCGTGCCCAACCCAACTGGGGAAAGCAAAAATCCAGGCTGAAAATGTTGTTTTTCTCCACAGCAACGTGCGGGTTCCGGCTGCAGAGACGCCTCGGTGGGATGTGGGGAGGCAGCCGTCGGGCAAGATCCTCTCCCTGGACAGGCAAGGGGCCAAGAAGGTGCTGGAGATTTATGTCAGACGCTCGCTGAGCTGCCGTGAAAACCCACCAGTGGCCAAACAAACCCCACAGGAGAAAACTGGAGGGAGAGGGAGGAAGACAGTTGGACTGCAACGGTCAGAAAGCGACTTCTGCTCATACCCATGTGCCAAATCCAGCCCCAAGAAGGACTGGGAAGAGGGACTCAAAGTGCTGGACCTGGAAGAGGCTCCAGATGATGAGAGCAAAGCTCCCCAGGAGGTCCCTAAAGAGGGGCCGAAGCCCAAGAGGAAAAGCACAAAAAACTCTTCCCAACATTCAGGTTCAAAACCAACCTGGTTGAAAAGTTTCTTAAATTTCTTCTTGAAGAGGAGCCCTGAGGAGCAGAAGGAAAACACAGGGCAAAAAGCAAAGGAGAAAGATGCCAAAGCTTCTCAGGGCTCCAAACCAGAAGGAACCAAAAAACACAGAGTAGACTCAAGCACATCCCCAACGCCAGGCAGAGGCCCGAAGAGGAAAACAAGCATCAAGAAGGTTTTCTCCTTGAAGAAGCACGGGGAGGAGGAGAGGGGAGAGACAGGATCCGGGGCGAGGACCAAGCGCCCCGGCTGCCTTCCCCTGCGGCACGTCCTGGCACCGGCCACGCCAGGTGGGACCCCCACCACCCCCACCCCACCCCTGCATCCAACGGGACTTCCCTGGGCTTCTTTTGGGAAAACCATCATGTTTAGTGCTGGTTTCTAATGAGGTGTCACCCTCCTGGAGCTCGCTGGGGTTTGGGATGGGTTTTGGAGGCTCCAGTCCCAACCTGCTGCCTCAGGGAAGGGTTGATCTGCCTGTGCTTTGAGCAGGTGTCACCCCAAGCCTGATGTTGGCAGTAACCACCCAAGCACAAGTTTTCACCCCTCTGGCAACCAAGGGTCACAGTGGTTTAGTTTAAACCTGCGTTTGAGACCTGAGATTAAATCCTAATCCACTCCAGGGCCAATTTTACGGTGTTTGAGATTTGCCACGGGGATGGGTGTGGGCAGCTGGTGCTGCAGAGCCCGTGAGACACCCAATTCCACCCCTTCCAGTGCCAAAACACTGGTGAGGGGATTTACAAAGAGCTTTAGCAGGATTTGGGGCAAGTCACAGCCACTCAGTTATGGCTCAGAAAGTGCAGCCACATCCTCCCCCACGGGAATGCCCTAATCCAGGGTGGGCACCAGCACATCCAGTCCCTGCTGTAGCTGCTTTTTCCCTTTCAATCAATCACTAACAAAGATAATCCTCGGTTCTGAATATGTGTTTTTCTTCCAGCAGAGGTGGAGCAGCCCGATGGCTACTACACAGAGGTCTCAGAAGAGATCGGGCTGATTGTGCAGGGCAGTGAGAGCCAGGGGAGCAGAGCAAGTGGATTTGGGGAGCCACCACAGCCACCTGGCACCGAAGGGGTTGGTGAGTGTTGCCATTGCTGGCACCTACAGAAAACAAGACTTGTCCCTGTGCAGAGCCTGCACAGCACCCAACCCCTGCTTCAATCCTGATCCAGGGAAAACAAAGATTTTGGTGGAGATTTTCAGCATCAGGTCTTGACTGGGGGAGAGAGAAATTCATAGAATGGTTTGGGTTGGAAAAGACTTTAAAGATCATCTCATTCCTGCCCTCTTCCATGGGCATGGAAACCTTCCACTAGACCACACAAAAGGCAAAATTGAAAGGCAGGAACGTGGTTTTGCTGGGTGAGGGTAACAAGGCACTTGACAACAGGCTGAAATGGTTTTTGGAGGGATGGAGATGGATAAATGTTGCTCAGGGAATTTTTTTCTGGGGACTAGACAGAGCACCTGGGTGTGGGAGGCTTGGAGAAAGGGCTGGAGGTAATGTGGGATCTCTGTCTGCAGACGAACCCATCAGGAGAATCGTGGCCCTGCTCCGGAGCGCGGGAGATGAGCTGGACAGGCAGGTGAGAGGAGAGCTGAGGGAATTTGGGCCAAGCTCTGCACTGCTGTGAAATACAGCAACACCATCCACTGCCCTGGTGCAGGGAAACGCTCAGTAAAATCAAGGAAATGGCAACGCTCAATTCCCCGCCTGGGCGTGGTCGTGGCTGTCTGTGTGTCCTCCCTCAGCTGCCATCCTGGTGTGGAGTGAAGGCATCAGCACAGGGATGACACGTGGAATCACTCACTCATAACATGTGTTCACTTGCCTCTTCCCCAGATGAGGGAGGACGCGCGGCTGCAGCTGTTCTTCAGGGACATGTCCTACAGCTCCTTCAAGAACTTGGCCGACGCCTACGTCCAGCGGGAAATGACGGCCAGCAGAGCTGATGCCAACCCCCAGGAGATCCAGTTTGCCTTCACGGTCCACCTCACTGCCAGGCTGGCTGGAATCTGCAGCCAGGCAGTGAACAGGATCATGGGCTTCGGCACACGGTACCTGGAGGATTCCTTTGCGCCCTACGGCAAAATTCTCCAGGTAAGGAGGAGGATGAGCCCGGGGCTGAACTTCCAGAAGGAAGGCAGGGCAAGTGCCCAGGGAAGCCGTGGCTGCCCCATCCCTGGAAGTGTCCAAGGCCAGGTTGGACGGGGCTTGGAGCAACCTGGGCTAGTGGAAGGTGTCCCTGCCCATGGCAGGGGGTGGAAGAGTTTGAGCTTTAATGTCCCTTCCAACCCAAGGCATTCCATTATTCCACCATTCTATGAATGTTTTTTCTGTCTCAGCAGAACAGAGCAAAGCTCAGGACAGACCACTGTGACAGCCCAGACTGACATCGGCTCCTGTGAAGGGCCTGAGGTGCCTGGGAACCCAAGGATGAAGATTTACTGGTGGGAGGACAATCCCTGATGGTGACCTGGATGTGGGGTGAATTTCTGAGCCGTGGATTTAAAATCTTCGAAGGAAAACCTGAGCAACAGCCAGAGCAGTGTGAAATGCTAAAAACCCTCCTGGCTGGGGACAAAGAGTCTGTAAATCAAACAAAGCCTGGATTTCACTCTGTGTTTGCATTTTAGCTCCTGCCAAGTGCACTGTGTTGAACCTCAGGGGTTGTCGGTGTTTGTATATGTGTATTTATTTACCTGTTTTTCTATATGTGTCTGTGAATGCACAATGTAATTTTTGTAGTTTCTGATGTCAGCCAAGCATCCAGTTTGGAAAAAACCCATAAAACTAAAATAAAAATTGATCCTAAGTGCCAGCCAGGCTTATCTGCTGGGTGTTATGTGAGGCTTTTATAGATGGAATAATGTTTGCTTTGCTCCAGCTGCTGTGGCTGCTCCTTTCCAGCCAGATGCAAGTGGCACAAGGGAGTCTTACAGCGGATCCACAGTGCTGTCCTGCCAATTTTACGATTTATAGTCATTCCTTTTACAGCAGAAGGAGATTTACTGCCCAAAGCAGCTTGGGTTGACACCAAGAACTGGGTAAAGCTCATTCCTGAGCGGTGCAGGAGCTGTCACTCCCTTGAGGACTGAGGGGATTTGGAGCTGCCAGGGTCTCACCTACAAGCTCTAAGAAGATGTGAAATGTCAAAGGGATTTAAACCCTAATCACTAGGAATTTTTCCAGCTAATTTTTGCCCACACCCCTAAGTAGGGCCATAGATTAAGGCAGCTTGGGGCAGGGAGGGGGGGGTGTTGCCCAGGCCCGGTGTGGTGGCACCAGCAGGAGCATCTCCCTTGCAAGGTTGGACCCAACCTGGAGTGAAGGAGATGAAGTTTTGGGGTTTGGAGTGTGCAAGAGGTGGGATGGTCTAGTAGGTTGAAGGTGATGGTGATGGCAAACAAATATGTGTGTCTGGGTCAGGGCCATGTGTGGGGTGACAGTCCCTTGTGGGCCGTTGGTGCCAGCTGGGTCTGTCCAGCACCTCTTCTCCTGGGTTCTCAGTCCTTTGAAAACCCTAAGCAAGAGAAAATGGGGAAGCAGAGCCCTTGCAGGAGCAGCCCTTCCCCACCCAGATCCACATCCCTGTTTGCAAAGCCTTTAAGGGCACATCTGACAGACCCAGAGAGTTCAGTCACCAGCTGCTGAAGGGCCCCAGGGAGGGGGGATACCTTTCAGGGGCTCTGTCTAATTTAGCCTGGGATAATTAGGACTGTGGAAAACATCAAATCCCACTCCTGGATCCTGCCAACAACAAGTGCAGCATCAGCACCGTGTTTCCTTTTGACTGGGAACCAAACTGGGAGATTTTTACTGCAAGAGAAACCGAAACTGCTCTTGGCTGTTTGTAACTGTCCCTATGTCCCCATTCCCTACTGGGAGCCTGGGGGACTGTGCTGGGCTGTACCAGGGCAGGGTGAGCTGATGTGGGGGAGGTGGTGGGGACCCATCTGGAGGATCGTGCAATGCCTCTATTTGTTTTGCATCTGAGCTCATGCCATGCCAGGGGTGGGCTGGGATTTGCATGGAGCAGAAAAGGGTTCTGTTTCCTCACTGGCTTCCCAGAGGATTTCATCTTCCATCAGCACATGGGACACACCTGCCAGGTGAAACACCAGCAAGGCAAACAACTCATGTCTCCCATTCCCTTCTCTTCTGCTTTTCCCAATGTCACAGCTGAACAAAATCCTCTCCTTTGGTGGTCACTGGACTGTTTCCAACCCATCAGGGCAGTGGTGCCTGGAAAACAAGGAGCACAAGGGGCTCCTGTCCCCAAATAGCCCAACCCAAAGCAGGGATGCTGCTCCAGCCCAGCACAGTAGGATGAGGTCAGAAGAGGCCACAGATGCTGTGCAACACCTCATGTCCCTTCTTGTGAGCAACTCCAGCATCCTGGGCTAATCTCTTGCTTATAGAATTGAGAACCTGATTGCCTGTGGCCACTGAAGATATTAGGAAGGTTTTAAAGAAGGGCAAGTTATTAGTCCCGGGGGTTTGAGCAGTTTCCAGCTCTTGGCATTACCTTCATCCTTCCCTAAACACTTTGTGGTGGCTTCCAACAGCAAAGACAATCCCCTCACACGAAAATCCCTGGCCATCTGGGCACTGATCCTGCCCAGGCAAGAAGCAGCCCAGTGCCCTGCACAGCCCCCAGCTCACCTGGTGCTCAGTGTGAGCTGGGGACCTTCTCCCCAAACCATCTAAGGTTGGTGCTGGGTTCCTGTGTGTCTCTGAACTTGTCAGTCCCTTCTAATCCTGCTTTGTCAGGTGGGAAGGGCAGCTTAGAAAATCAGCCTGGCACTCATTGAGCCAATTAATGCAAAATTTGCTGTCACTAAGAGGATAATGACAAGGTTTCTTCTCACGGGACCTTGGAGCTGATCCAGGGGGTTGATGTCTCCTGGATTGCTGTCCTGAAACCTCAGTGTTTGCAGGGGAGGGTGCAGGGGTGGATTTGGCAACCCCCAGACCCCTTAAGAAACCCCCCATGGCTCAGTGCAGGCCAGAGTGATGTGTGGACAGAGGACCATGTTCCTGCAGGTCCCGTGGGATCATTTACACCTTTCCCAAACCTTGGCAGCCTGGGCTGGGCACAACCAAGGCTGTGCAAGTGCTGAGTGAAGCTGGAGCATCCTACACCTCTCCATGCAGAGCCTGTTGCATTCCCTGGGGGCCTGACACTCACAACAGGCACAGTTCACACCCAGGGAACACAGGAACAATTCCTTCCAGTGTGCAAACACTCCTGCACTTCAATGACCTGGGGTGTTTGGACCAGTTGCAGCAAGAGATGATACTTTTGTCCTTCTTGGACTTGTCAGTACTGGAAGAAAGTCCTTTAAATAAAGGGATTTTTGCTTTCCCAAGGGCTGCAGGAGCCAGTGGCATGAATCATTCAGATCAAAGCTCAGATATCACCAGGAGGCCGGTGGAAAGGCTGGAATGTGTGGGAGACTCACCAAACGAGGGGATAATGTGAGACATTAAAGACTGGAAAGACAAGAAATGAGAGCTCCAGTAAGGCTGTGATCTGAAAGCCTGGATTCAAGTAATGGTTCACCTCCAGGATAACTCAGATAATTATTCAGTATAGATTGGGGCTGAGAACTTGCTGCTGTGTGTGCTGACATCCAGGTAGAACCAGAGGTCAGCCCTGGCTGTGCTGTGACATTTGGCTGGGGGTTCAGGCAATGTCCACCAGTGACACTTCATCCCAGGGACAGTTTGCACCTCTCTGCTCCCAGGACACGACTCTTGTTGTGGGGACACAGTGAAGGCTGGAGAGGGCAAGTTAAAATGTGTAAAAATTGGGGGTGAAACAGCACTGCAAAGGTGGTATCAGGGTGCTGGGACCATCCTCTGTTTCCCTGTCCTGGCCAAGCTGGTGCATGACATGGGGAAGGAGAACTTGTTCCTTCAGCCTGTCATTATCCACATGCCAGTGTTGTATGGACAGAACCTTAATTTCAAAATATGTAGGATTCACTCTCAGTGTTCAGGCTGTATAGATTTGGACAACATAAACACACAGTGTTTACCAATATTTATTGAACACATCTGATTAAAATGGCAACTTTGTTCTGTATGTTGGCAGCAGCATGGGAGCATTAAGGCTGAAAAGACACAAGAAATCCACTGAATTTCGCCATGTCTTTTTTTCTGCTATTCCCCCCAGGAAATGCAGACAGCCCAAACACACTTTGATTTTGCTTCTGTAACCACAGATTTGGGGAATATGATGCTGCTGTAGGACTTCTTTGGGAGGGGGAGAGAAAAACAAATCCAGCTCTTTGGTTTTTGCACCACCCACATGATACTCAAGAGTCAGGCAAGGAAAAACCCTTCCAATGGGGAGCTAATACAAGGAGTGTTTCCAAACCTAGCCCAGCCCTGCATCCAACCCTTGTGTAACACCCTCTGGCTTTAAGTGTCTTATACAAGCCTTTACTCACTCAGTACTGAGCTGTGCCTAAGCCAGGATTAATGGAGAATCCTATTTAGCAAAACACCCTTTGATGAAGAAAGCACAAAGCAAAGAGGAATTTTTGCACGGATGTTTCCAATTGTGATGGGCACAGGAACATCAAAACCATCTCTGGGAGAGATCCTGGGACACTGAAGACCCCTTGGAATGAGAGGGGAGCCTTGACTCAGCCCTGAGCATCAGCCTGGCTGTGGCTGAGGATTATAAGAGCTGTTTAGATCAGGGGAAAAATTCTGTTTTTAGCACAGGCAGCAATTAAAATAGCTCAGGAATCTCAACGCCTCGGGGAGCTGTCATAAAAGGAGGCAGAAAATCCATCTTCTGGACTCCTCTGCACCAGAGATAAACCTGGAGCAAACAGAGGAGAAGAGAGCCTGAGTTTCACTTGGTGAAAAAGGACAGCCTGAGACATTGAGCCGGATACACCGCTTTGATCCCGAGATGGCTGTGGAGGATCTCCGGGGTCCGAGCACCCCTTTCTCCCTTTCTTTTTCAGGCAGTGGTTTCCTGGCCTTGTACCAGGTTGGGGTGGTGCAGTCCCTCCTGGAACTGGCTCCTGAGCTCCTCAAATCTGCGTGCAAGGTCTATGGATCATCAGCTGGGTCCCTGATCGCCGCCGCCGTCGTGTGCGGGATTGGTCTTGGTAAGACAACTGTCACCCCAATTTCCTTCTCGTAGAGATTTTTATTTCAAAACTGATGTTTCCAAGTGCTGGTGGGGGTGTTGCAAACGATACAACTTTTCTAATCTGTTTTAATGGTCCTAATGGGCCCTTTAATTAGGTGTTTTCGTTAATCATAGGTTGTGTGTTAGGCCTTAAATCACTTTTAGCCAGCGCAGAGCAACTTTTGTGAGAACACAGCTCGGGAAAAGGGCTAAAACTGTAAGTTTTAAAGTTAACCTTGATGGGTTTCAACGAGCAAAGCCTGTGAGAGAAAGATGTGTTGTTGAAACTGGACATCTGGAAACAAGTACCATTTGCAGAAACCAGCAGATAAGAAAGAAGCCTAAGAAAGGCTCAGTGTTTGTGTCAGAAAGTTCCCACTGGAGGAAAAAGATCCTAGAAAGGCTAAAAGTATGATTAGCACAAGCAATGAGACATTAATAACCAATAGTGGGTAGAATACTAATTAATGAAAGGGAATGATGTAATGCAGAGCCAATGAACATTAATTTCTTCAAATTTGTTAAAAATTTATAAACAGATGAAAAAATGATGCGTTGGTGTCTGGGTGCAGGCAGGATTTTTGTTGCCCACATGCACACCCAGAGCTGCAAATAAAGTGAGGCCTTGTTTTCTAACACTAAAAAGACAGTGGTTCTAACGCCCAAAATGCAGTGTAAGAGGGTTCTGTCATTCCCAAGGATTTCAGGGGTATTTGGCAACAGGGATGCAAAGCTGGTGTAACTCCTATAGCTCACGAGGCACTAAAGAAATCCAGGGTGGTGTCACTTTTGGCAGCCAAGATGGGGCAACTTTGGGTGGTGTAAGGTGAAATAGTCAGTTGTGACAGTCTGAATGTTCACTGTCAGAAGGTTGTGTGTTAGCTGTGTGTGGGAAATCTGGATGTATCTGTATTCCATTGGCTCATTTCCCTGCTCCTGCTGAAGGAGCTGAACTTTCCTTCTGCTACGAAGTCTGAGGAGTGAGTGCTGTGTCCCAAAGAAAGACTTCATGGCTGTAGACTTGGCATCTATGTGGGATATGCCCATGTACAGCCCCTTTATCCCTATGGATCAGGTCCCTTGGGTTCCTTAGCAACAAAGGGACAGGAGTGGCATTCACAGGGATCCACAGAGGTGACAGCCCTCCTTGTAAGTCACTTTGGGTTATCCCACCAAACCTTCCCAGAACAAGGGAAGATGTGGTGCAGTTCCCATTTCTAGGTAGTGGAGCACCTTTCCCTGTGGTAAAAGCTCCAGGGCTCATCACTGGGATGAGCCTGATAGAACAGCAGTACATATATATATATATATATATATATTTAGAAAAAGCAGAAATAAACATTTCCGCCCACATGGGGGTGAACTCCTCCACAAATCAGCAAGAGCCCCAAAATTTTCTCTCTGGTTCCTCATGCTGGTGTAATGGATGGAGCTGGGGATGTCCAGCAGTGCAAATAAGTTTAGGAACTGCTCTTACTGGGGGGTGTCAGTCCTGAAACAGGGCTCTGCTTCCACAGGGGTGAAAGGCACCCTCCACTTAGAGGGGTTGAGATGATCTTGTGCTCAAAATACCTTCCCCAGGGGAAGAAAAGACATTTTGGGTAGTGATGACGCAGGTTGGGTTTCTAATAAGAAAAATGAAAGTGCCACAAACTCTGTCAAATTCACACTGGGGCGAAAAGAGGGTAAAAGGTGTGTTTGGTGTCCCGTGGGGTGGCTGCGGTCGGTCTCTGTCCCCTGCCCTGACCCGGGCAGCGTGAGGAGGTCTGAGCTCTCAGTCTGTCCTCTGCTACCCCACAGGTCATCTCCTGGGGTGGTGACCTGGTCACCAGGCAGGTGTCCCTGGTGACCAGGCAGGTGACCAAGCTGGTGCAGGCAGGGATAAACATGGCATTGCTGCCAACGTCATCCCTTGTGTGCCCTGAACCAACCCCCCCAAGCCGGGATCGTATCTCACCTCCTACCCAGCAGCTTGTGGGCAGTTTTCCCACCTTTTCCTCATTCCCAGAATACAGAGCAGCCAGACAGTGCCCTGTGGGTGCATGGTGTCCCTGGGGTGTCTCTGGCTCTTTTGGGATCCCCGAGGACCCCGTGTGACCCTGCTGAACACTAATCATCACCACATGGCCTCAACATCCGCTCAAACACACATAACCCCTCCTAATACCTGTGTGGCTCCAGATACCTTCAGGACACTCTGTCTAATCCGTCTGTCTGTCCAGGCAATCTCATGAGACAGCATGGAAGCCTCTGCCCCTACAAAGCTGTGATGCTGAGGCTTTGTGCCAGTGCAGGGCCCCAGGGACCTCCCCCGGGGGCAAGGACGGCTCTTTTGGAGCTAGATGAGCTTTCTGCTGAAGGATTTTAACCCCCAAGGTGGAATATTCACCCAGGGGAGCTCCCCATGTCAGCAAAGGGACCAAACTCTCTCCCTGGATCAGGAGTTTGCTGCACTCCTCTTCCTCCCCATCACTGCACAGCCTTTAAAACCTGGAGTGTCCCTTTGGCCAGGGCTCTGGGGCTCTGCTCCTTTAATCCAGCTCCTGGGATGTGCAGACACATGTAATGGTTGTTAACACCATCTCACAGGTCACTGGGGGAGCTCAGGTGAGTGGGGAGTCCCAGGACACTTGGCTTGCAGCAAGCCCTAAACAGAGCAGGTGCCCTTCATCCTCATCCATGAGCCATCCCATCTTCCTCAGGCAGCTGGAAAACTGGAGGGGGAAGGCAGGAACGTGTTGGGCAAGTCACATTGACACCTATAACTCTGTCTGCACCCATCTGCCTTCATGGGGCTCTTTGGAACCTTTCCCTAATCCCCACCTTGAGCACCTGTGTCTGGGGCAGACGGGGATTTCACAAACCGGGTCACACTCAGGGGCACGTTATGTTTTGAGGACATCATGGGGATGATGTCCCCTTTTCTGCCCTGCCACAACATTCCCCAGCAATGCCATGCTGAAGGGGTGCAAGAGGCTTTATTTGTGAGGAGTGTTAACAATAGGATGAAAAATATAACTGGTAGGGCAGCAGGGATATTGACTTTCTCTCTGTCTTTCCCCTGTCTCTGTTTCAGATGACCTGAAGGAATTTTTCTTTGCCCTGGCAGCAGAAGTCAGGAAAACGATCCTGGGCCCCCTCTCTCCCAAGTGCAGCCTGCTGGCCAATATCAAGGCTGTTCTGCAGCAAATGCTCCCAGAGGATTCCTACCAGTTGGCTTCAGGGAGGCTGCACATCTCACTCACGCGGGTCATGGATGGTCAGAACGTCATGGCCTCGGAGTTCAGCTCCAAAGAGGAGCTCATTCAGGTACAGAGACATCCCTCTGATGCTCAGGAAGATCTCTGCCTACAGCTCAGGGTAGAGGAACCTAAGCTGGTGTCTTTAACTGCACTGTTTTCTACCCTGAGTAATAAAAATTAGAGCAGTTGCCAGATTTTCTACCGAGAGTATCAAGGAGCTCTGCCAGAGCTGTGGTCCCACCACAATGAGCTCCCTGAGTCTTGGAGGGAGATGTGAGGTCCAGAGTCAGACAGGAACAAATCATGCTAAAAAAGCAGCAGGTTTGTTTCCAGCCTGATGTTGGTGCTCTAACAAGTGCTGATGGTTCTTTAAGAGCTCTTTAAGAGCTCTGTTAATGCTCAGCTCTCCAGAAAGGTCTCTCCTCAGCCAAAGCCCATTGGTAGTGGTTTTCCTTGTTGCCTCAGCACTTTCCTGGGAGGAAAGAGCTGGACAAAGCTGCTGCCAAATAACAAACAGCTGATTAACCAGTAAGTTATCTGGTTAATTATCTGAGGGAAGAATCCCGGGGTAAAGACTGTGAGGTCCTAAACTTGCTTGTCACAGGGAGACAGTAGAGGGTGGCAACTCCATGGAGATGTTGGAGTTCACCCCGTGGTGCCTCTTCCAGGCAACCCAGGAGCCCAAGGTGCTCATTCCCAGCTGATGGGAAAAACAGTTGCAAATGCCACAGTGGTGGCTTTATCATTGGCAAATCCCAGCAGGAAGAGGATGAGTTGTGAGGGTGTCCTGGTTTTGTCCAAAAACCTACAAAGATGAACAATGGCCCCAAAGCTTCGCCTTGCCACGCTCACAGGGCAGTGTTGGACAGAGATAGGCAGATTTACACCTATTAATTCTGGCAGAGCTTAATTAAATTAATTTTAATTAAATTTAAATAAATTTAATTTTTAGAATTAACTAAAAACAGAAGTGCTTTGCCCTGCTCAAGAGAATTATTTCAACTTTAATGAAATGAGCTGTTTTCCCCTTCTTGAAGCCTTTCTTCCTGCCAGTCCAGGTGGCACAGACAGCCTGGCTCCAGACTTTGTCAAGGCTGGTGCTCATTCCCAGCTGATGGCAGCTTTTGTCCAGGGCAACTTTGACAGGAACATTGACTTCTGCAATCCCTCTCCTCCCTCAGGCTCTTCTCTGCAGCTGCTTCCTTCCTATTTACTGTGGATTCATCCCTCCATCCTACCGAGGAGTGGTGAGTGCTATTTCCAATAAAACAGACACTCCCAGCAGTGTCTTCTTGGGTTTGAACTTTACATTCCCTTGAGCAGGGTGGGCTATGTATGTCCAGGCTTTTTCTTTAGTTAATGGAGGAGTAGAAAGCCTTTTAGCTTGTTCTCCATCCCACCCTAAGGTGAGAGCTGGGTGGAATTGCCATCTGGAGAGGTGTCTCCTTCTTTGCCCACAGACAGAGTGTGGATGACTCAATCCTGCCTTGCAGATCTCTGACGTGAGATGAGAGGAATCCCACGCTCAGGAATTAGAGACACAATCCAGTTATCCTGGGCAGAGTCTGTCTGCAGTGCAGGTGTCACTTAGATCAGGTGAAGACCTGCACGGCTGAGACACCAGAAGTCCGTGGGAGGATCCTCCCCCAGCCTTGTGCATTTTTATACCCTCTGTTTGCCTGGGTGAAGGAGGAGCACATCAGTGTTTGCCAGAGATTTCAGGGATGGGGCAGCCACAGCTTCTCTGGGCAACCTGTGCCAGGACCTCCCCACCCTCACAGGGAAGAATTCCTTCCCAGTATCCCATCTAACACTGCCCTCTGGCAGTGGGAAGCCCTTCCCCCTTGTCCTGGCACTCCAGGCCTTAGCCAAAGTCCCTCTCCAGCTTTCCTGGAGCCCCTTTAGGTACTGGAAGGAGCTTTAAGGTCTCCACCTGAGGAGTGCCCAAGGCCAGATTGGACAGGGCTTGGAGCAACCTGGGATAGTGGAAGGTGTCCCTGCCTGTGGCAGGGGGGGGTGGAATGGGATGAACTTTGAGGTCCTTTCCAACTCAAACCATTCCCTGGATCCACGATTGCTGTGTGAGGCCCCTTTGCACTGTCACTCCATGAACATTTAATTTGATCAGCTGCAACCTCAAATCCCACTGAGGTGGGTGGTAAACTCAGATTCCTTTTGGAACAGAGCAAATGACATTTTCCTTGCCCAGTGAGCAATCCCCCAGGGGTTTGCAGACAATTATTAAAGTGGGGACCTTACTGCTCGAGCTCAGGACCTGAAAGTTATACAACACCATGCATTTGGTGATGTTTGAATTGGCTCACAACTGCCAGATTATTTTTTTTTCAAAAAGCTTTGTGAATTTAAATAATTATATACCCATCTTAATAACTGCTGTGGATTGCAGCACCTGCTTGAGGAGCTGGCTGGGTGCCACAGGCAGGGCAGTTGAAGGAGCTGGTAAAGCCTGGGATTAAGAGAGAGGGTGGGAAGAGACGCTGTTGAAAGACGAGAGGACGTCCTGGGACTGGTTTGTGCTGGGAGATGTCACCAGTGGAGCTGCAGGTTCTCATCCTGGTGACACTGCCACGATCCTCTGAGCAAACCCTCCCTGTGCTCCTGCCCGCAGCGGTACGTGGACGGGGGATTCACCAGCCTGCAGCCCGTTTCCAACCTGGAGGAGCCCGTGATCACCGTGTCCCCCTTCACTGGAGAGCTCGACATCTGCCCACGGGACTGTCCTGCCATCTTCTACTGCTTCCAGATCTTCAATGGCAGCGTCCAGATCTCCATAGAGAACCTCTGCAGGATCAGCTATGCTCTCTTCCCACCCAGCACCATGGTAAGCCCACCAGGGCTTCTCCCAGCTTTGTTGGGGTTAAAAGAAATTAACTCTGCTCCTGCCTTCCCAAGCTTTAGGGTTCACTTCAATCTCCACCACTAATTAATCAGATTTCAGAGGTAGTGGAGAGCACCAACTGTTATTGCAGGACATTATTTGGTGGGGGGACACTGCTGATGGGTGGCCAACCTGGGGTGGGGGTCCACAACCTGCAAAGGACCAGATGGAATGAGATGATCTTTAAGGTCCCTTCCGGCCCAAACCATTCTGTGATTCCATAACCTGTGTTTGCTGCCTTCCTAAATGAGCCATCCTGACCCTCCATGGTCAAACAGCTTTGGGCAGATCCTGCACTGCCTGGATTGGGGCTCTTCAGTGACCTCAAGTCTTTCTCCTTGCAGGTCTTGAATGACATTTTCTCCCAGGGGTACCAGGACACTGCTCTTTTCTTATACAGGAACAGTAAGTGCCACCCCAAGACCTGATGGGCAGCCTCAGAGTGTGACAGACACAAACACCATCCCTTTCTCTCCATGTCCCACAGATGCCTTTGGATTTAACTACTTCGATGGCAATTTCCGCTTCGGCAGCACCTGTGGGAAGAACAACTCCACCCAATCCGAGGGGACACACCTGTACAGGAGGGTCCCTCAGAGCCTGACCCCTTACTTCCTGCCAGGTAGAGGATTTGGGGTGCTGAGCTCGGGTTTAGGGCTGCTGCAGTCCTCAAGAGGAGCAGTGTTGTATTTAAGACATGACTGAGTTATTTATGACAGTAAATATTTCTACATCTGTGGTAGCTGCTCACAAGAGGCTTTGTAAGAGTGGCTCAAGCTGGACTTGGGCCTGGGCTTAAGCATCTACCTGAGCTGCAGCTGGACAAGGGGAATTCTTGCATTTATTTGATTATTTCTGTTACTGATCTTTATTTTCCTCTGTGTTGTCATTCACGGGACACAGGCTTGTGGAAGAAGGAGCAGATGAATGGACTGCAGGATCCCCTGGCCAGGATCCTGCTGCAGCCATACAAGCTTCCAGCTTTATTCAGGACGGGGTAAGAACATCCTGAGAGAGTCATCAGAGAATGACACACAGGCCAGGGGTCATGTCTTCAGCAGTGGTGAGACAGCTGAAGGGACACATAAAGGGATTTAGTGTTCCCTGAAGGCAAACTCCCAGGGAGGGTGGGTATGGCTGGTGGGAACACCAGAGCATCACTTGGTTGTAGAGAAGATTATCACAGTGTTTATTTACCATGAACACCTTTCCCTGCTTTTGCCCATCATTCAACTCAGCCTGTTTATTTTACTTCTGCAGGGTGAAGAAGGTGTGGGGGCTGCTGGAAGGTGTCACCTCCCTGGTACAAGGCCTCCATAAAGTCCTCCAAACCTTAGTGCCTGGTTTGCCCAAGAGAGCCGTGGACAGGAGGTGAGAAGCTCGGGGGATGCAAACCCTCAGCAAAGGGAGACCAGGGAAACCCTGGGGGACCTCATCCATGGGTCACTGATGCTGAGCATGGCTAAAATCTCCAAATCTGGAGTAGCTCACACTAAAAGTAGCTAATTTTCCCCCCCATGATATTATTTTCATATATCAAAGGAGCTACAAAACAGCTTAGTGCTCTTTCCCTATTGCAACATATATTTGTTCCAGATATTTATCTACTGGGCTTTGTCCTGGCAGGACACCAGGAACATTCACCAAGATCCTGAGAGATGTTTTGGCACTAAACTCTCAAGGATTCGAGGCATTTAACTTGTCACACAGGCAGCTTTTAAGTCATATCTCCCCAAAACCTGCTCACAAGTTCCTTCATGAGCAGCTGGCAAGGAGACTCCCACAGAACGACTCCCCACAGCTACAAACTGCTCAGCTATGAGAAAGCCCTTTGGTGTCAGGCACCCCTGGGGCTGCTCATCCCTGTTGGTCCGTGGGTCCTGACTCAGATGTCCCTTTGTCCCCTCAGGTAACTGTCCTGGATGGGCCCTGGGGGTCTCCGACGCCGCACGGTTCCGCTGCCTTGGGAAGGGATGGGTGACACCAGAGCTCACCTCACACACCAGCACGGCTGCTGGTTTGCTATGGAATATTTTAGGGGGTGTTTTTTTTTCACTTGGGAGCTGATTCTATCTCCAGTGCTGCTGCCCCTGCCCGGGCCTGGCCTGACAGCTGAGGCAAAGCTCTGCTGCTGCTCCTGTGACCCACCACAGGCTGCAGGAGCCACTGGGCAGCTTCACCTGCAGGCACCTACAGCCCAGCACCTGTTTCCCTCCCCTCTCTCCCTCTTCATCACCAGAAGTATCCATTCTCTTCCTTTAATGCAGATTACAGGGCAGGAATTTGCCCTGCATTAAAATGCCACAATTTAAGTGATTTCCTCCCACTCAAAAACTTTCAGAGCAGTTTCATCAGAGCAAAGGAGAAGCCTTTGGGAGCATCACACTGGGCTGAAACCAATTTTTGTCCATTCCTCTGAAGTTATTTTACCAATAATCTATTCTTCAGCTTCACCCCCACCCCCAGCATTGCTCTGCTTCTCCTGCCTGTGGAGGTGGGAGAACATTTGGATCCCCCTCAAATTCACAGCTGTGGAGAAGGATGGAGAAACCTGAATATTAACCTCCTCCTACTTCAGAGTCCTGCAGTCTGTGCATTCCCTGACATTTCACAAATAAATTAGTTCTTCTCGGGGAATTGTCTGCAATTTGCAGCCACCCACAGTGTAGGGCCCAGGCAAACACCCCCTGTGTCTCTGGTCTGTACACAGAATTAATTGGCAGCTCTCTTAATTATCCCAAATCCATGCTGCACATCAGAGACTGATGGATTGGCTTCACCCCAGCTGAGTCTCCCCCATTTGCTGGTTCCCAATAGACAACAAATGGATCCCAACAGCACAAGCTGTATATGTGAATAAAGAGCCTGTTTAGTTGCACAAAGGGAAATGGAACAGAGGGAAGTTTCATCCAAAGGGCCCTGGAGACTTCAGGCATGAAGGTGGGGAGCAGCTGAAGGCTGCTTTGATGTAAACAGATCAAAAATTAACTCTGAATGCTCTGTGAAAGATTAATTCACCAGGTTCTGCTATCTTTGGTTGAAATCATAGACCTGGGGATATTTTCTTGGGAATGAGCTTGCAAAAAGAAACCTGGATGCTTATTTCATAGAATCATGGAATGGTTTGGGTGGGAAAGGTCCTGGGCTTCCTAGAAAGCAGGATATTCCCATTTCAGTCAGCCTCAAGCAGTTACACTTCAAACGGGAATTGAAAGCCCCAAAGAAAATTCTCATCTAGGAATTGGACACCCAAATCCACTAAATGTGTCTGCAAATCTCAGCCACAAACAAGAGCACAGTTTGAACTGCCCAGTGCGTCCCACCTGCCCCTATGGTGCTTAATCATGAAAAGCCAGTAAAACCTTGAGAACATCAACAAAAAAACAACCTACAAGAAACACCCAAACCAAAACAGTCCCTGCAAAGAGCCCTCCTGCTCCAAACCTGCAGAGATTTCCTAAGAGAGAAATATTTAACAACTCAATATCCAAATCAGCTGGTTTTTGCTTTATTAATCCCTCATCTTTTCAAGGAAGCACAGCTGGTGCTGCTTCCTCTGCATGAGCTTGGAGCTAAGGGCCCCAGGAGGCTTTGCCAGAGACAATGGATAAAGCTCGGCACCAACTGGAATCACCTCGTGCAGCACCTTTTTTCACCCCAAGGAAGCAGACTGGAAACCCAGCAGCACCCACTGGGGATAGATCCACTCTGAAATGCCTCCTTTAAAGGCGGGTCCCGGGAAGCACCAGGGTCTGGGGCAGGGATAGAAGGAACTGTGGCCTTGCCTGTGCTGGTGATGTCACTGTCACACCCTTGTGCTCCTCAGTGCAGGTCAGGCTCTGCCTTCAGGTTGGGCAGCAAGTCACTCATTCTCTCTTAAAAAGATGAACTGGGACTAAAGACAGCAGCGGGGCCAAAAGTGCTCTTCTGTGGCTGGCCTGGCCCTAAAGGGAGGAAAAAACACATTATTCTGTCTGGTAGACACTTCTGGCAGTTCCTGTGAGACAAACTGGATTCGAGCACCTGAGCAGAGCTGTTCCCTCCCTCCTGTTGTCCAAAGGGCAACAGGATAAGCAGGTTTTGATATCCCTCAAATATTGCCCTTCCACCACTGTCCAGTTGTTTGCCCCATTGAACTCAGCAGAAATGTGAAGCCTCAGGTGGATGGGATGAGAGGTTGGAGGCATCCCAAGGCAGCAGGAGCTCCTCCAGCTCTGGGGCATCACTCTGAGAAGGGAAGAACCCCAGATCCAAGCAATGGAGCCAAACAAAACCAAGCCTGTGCCCAGTCCTGCCTGTGGTTCTGGCTGTTGGCTGTAGGTGCTTTATGCCAGACTCTGTGTCTAGTCCAAGGACTAAGGAGGGTGCAGCTCCTGCAGGGCATGTGGATAGAGAGGTAAATCCTTGGGGATTGTGTCCTTTGGAAACAGAACTTATTCAAGAAATCAGGTACAAGTTGTTCACAAGTTTATCCCCCTGCTGATTTGGCAACATCAGTGATATTAAAGGATTGCACAGACAAATAATAAAACAGCCTTTTCCTGGCCTAGATCATCAGGGCTTTTCCTTCCTGGGTATGGAAAACCTCATGTTTCCTAAAATCTCCTCTGGAGACTGAGAGCCCAAACTCACCTCTTGGTTGCTCTCTGGCCTAACAAAGGAGTTTTGATTCCTCCCACAGGTGACCTGATTTTGGGGAAAAATGTTGCAGCCCAGCTGCAAAACAGAGACTCCTGATAGCCCAGGAGTCCAAAGAAGCCTCATTCCTACTGTGTTGCTTCCAAAAGCTCCATGTAGCTCAGACTGATGCAGTCTTTAAAAACACATCCACGGAAGCAACAGCCTCATGCTGTGTCCTGCACTTCTTAGTGGGGCTAGGGCTGGTTTGTTTTCAATGGAAAAGTCTTCCTTGCTTTTATTTTATGTTTCTCAAGCTTTTACTTTTAGAGCTGGAAGAGTAACAGTCCTATTCTTTCCACTTTACATTCTTCATTTGGTGTGGTCCTACTAGAACAATGTTTGGGTCTTTTTTTTTTACTTTTTATTTACATGGCAACATTTTAAATAATCAGCATGTTAAAATAGCTGTGTCATTTTACCTAAGCTGACAAACTCTGAAATGTTGGAAGACTCAGAAAGACGAAGGAAATAAAAAATAAAATTGCAAAAACCGTTGCTTTCCAGCAGATGCTTCTTTGTATTTCTCTAGTAATAATAATGTAAATTGGGAACTGAAATGCTGAGAATTCACTGGTTTTCCATTCAAAACTGAAATGGGAGAGGGCATTATTTTGCATAGGATTGCAGAAAACTGCAAGTTTTGGATTTAAACCTGCCTTGTGTTGCTCAAAAACGATACAGGCAGAGGTTTACCTGCAGCTCTCATGTGCCTTCCTTGCACTCAGTATTTGGCTGCAACCAGAGTTACTAAGGAGAAATTTGGATTTGACCCTGGAACCCTTGAGACACCCTTAATGAAAGGATGTGTGGACAGAACCTGTTATTACCTTGCAAGCTGAGTAAATAAATGGCTTTCTCCATGGAAAGAGCTGCTTTTCCAAAGAGCCCTTCTGAGCCAGCTACAAGCCTTAATCCTCACCTATACCAGGTTCAGCAGAAAGCCTCACTAATAACCCCTGACCCAGGGGGGCACTTTTTCCCCATTCCTGATGTTCTCACATCTTTTCTGGAGCCTCCAAAGTCTCAGAGAACCTCTTCTGGCAGTGACAGCCCTGGGCCAAGTGTCACTTAGCTCATGAAAATTGATGGGGTAAAGGAAGTGCTGGTTCTTTACCCTTCTGGTGAAGGTGGTGTGGAGCTTCCTCTTCATCTTCTGCCTGGGTGGTCCCTTGAGTCTCTTCAGTGACCTTCTCAGGGTCTGTGGCTCTGGAGCAAAGTTCTCTCAGTTCTGGCTTCAAGTGCAGGGTCTTCTCACCTTTCTGACATGATCCATTGCTGAATGAAAGGGTAAAGCCCTCAAAGTAATCCACAGGGAAATCAACTGTTGGGAAGAGAATCCAGCTCTCACTGCCTGTTCCTCAATGACCTGTTCTCCAGCAGTGTGAGGTGTGACCAGGGTTGACTGGAAAACAGGGATTCTGGTGACCCTGTGGTTGATTGGAGTTGGGTTTGGGGGTCAGGGATCACACAACTTTGCTGCTTTGTGATCAGTGGGTTATCAAACACCTCACAGGGCGCCTGAGTCTGCATTTCTGTCCAGGTCCTGGGGGTCTGTGTTCCCTGGGAGAAAGCTCCACCACGCCCACTGTGGCAGAGAAAAGATTTAACATCACCAGAGAGTGAACAGGGAGCTTCAGGAGAGGCTGGGAGTCAAAGAATCCCATAATTCCAGGGGTGCAGGGATCCCTCTGGGCGCACTGGCAGCATCTCTTACCTTCTGTCAACAACCCAAAAATGTGAGACAAGTACCCAACCCACCTGCTCCTCGCTCCCAGTCACTTACTCAGTCTTTTTAAGAAGAAGACTGTGTCCTGGTAGCCACAGGCAAAAAACCGGTCCATGACCTGCAGGGGGAGGTGCCAGTCAGGGCAGCTGGGCCAGAGAAAAGGGGGCTCATGGCTCTGGGTACCTGTAGGAGCAGCTCACCTGGCATTTGGGGAACTGAAAAATGTGCTGTAAGCGGCAGAAGTTCCTTGAGGAGATGTGCAAAATGCAGTCAGAGAGCTGGAAATTGAAGAAGGCGGCGGCGCCGTCCCTGGGGCAGATGTCGTATTCGCCGGCGAAAGCAGACACGGTGATGGTGGTCTGGGACACAAAGTCAGCTCTCCACATGGCCAGTTCCCCGTCCAAGTAACGCTAGGAGAGAAAGAAGGGAACCCTGAGCTCTCCTGGTGTCAGGGAGAGCAGTGCTGTGTCCCATTTGGGGTTTCTTCCCCACCCAGGTGGAGGCTCTGGGGCTACAGAGATGCCCTTGGAAGGAACAGCACGGTTTTGTGCGCTCCAGGTCCACACCCACCACATGTCCCCTTTCAGCCACAAAAGCACTCTTTAACTTGGAGGAAAGAGCAGCAGAAAGGAGTTGAGCCAACCCTGGGGACAGGGGGAAGATGGACAATTTTGTGAGAAGGTCAGTTCTGTTTGCAGTAAAGTCAGACTTTGGGGCACCTTCCCTCTGTAGACACAGTGGGAACACGGCACTGAGCAACTTTGGTGGCAAACCCAGGAATAAACATCCTTAATGCCACCACTGGAGAAAGAGCACAGCCTAGAGGGGTCCTTGGCCTGACCTGGGGGAGAGTCTCCAGACCACAAGGTACTTACCACCCCATGGTACCTAGGAGGGAAAAGTCCAAAATACACTGGTATGAAGCAGCTGCACATTATGGCCTGTGGGTGAGACAGGAAGGACTGAGGTGAGCAAAGAGCCACAGAACCTGTTGCCCTTGGGGATGGTGCCTCATCTGTGAATGCCAAAACAGAGATCCCCAGCTGGGATATTGGGCACCACTGCTGTGCACCAGACAATGTCTGATATCCACAGCCGGGGCAGAGAAGTAGGAAGGAAACCTGTGAAATGCCTCAAATTGCTCCCTGCATACTCAGGATAATTCAGCCAGCAATTAAAAGGGCTGATTGTTTGTATTATTTCAGCTTGTGACCCTGTCTGGATCAGAGAGTGGTAAGGCCTGAAATCATGGCATGGGTTACGGCAAGGCCCCGGCGCCTGTTGGAATAAGACAAGGGTTGGGTTTGGGTTTGGAACTAAAAAGGGTGAGATTTAGATTAGAGATAAGGAAGAAGCTTTTTACAGTGAGGGTGGGGAGGCCCTGGCACAGGTTGCCCAGAGAAGCTGTGGCTGCCCCATCCCTGGAAGTGTCCAAGGCCAGGTTGGATGGGGCTTGGAGCAACCTGGGCTGGTGGAAGGTGCCCTGCCCATGGCAGGGGGTGGAACAAGATGAGCTTTAAGGTCCCTTCCAACTCAACCCATCCTGGGATTCTGTGCTGTGGGACATGGCCAGGCAGTAAATCCCACACATCTCCCCTTGCTGTGGCTGCTCCCACCTGGATCAGGTCCTCCTTGGAGGTAAACTCGGACACGGTGACACTTCTCCAGTCGTGCATACGGGTGAGGACAATGTGCAGCTTCCCAGACACCAGCTCATGGGCGTTGGGAGGCAGGTGTTTTTCTAGGCTATACCTTAAGTGTTTAAGGATTCTTTTTCCAGGAACGAACCCCCAGAAGGAGGTTGTCAGACGGCTGAGGAAGGTATTCTTGAACTCATCTGAAGCAAAGCAGAGCAATCATTCTACATCCCTCATATTATTATTTATATACTGTTATGTATTATCTGTGTACTTGCTGAGCTGCACTTCCACCTGGGAAAGGGGCATTTTACCACGTTGTGAAATGCTCACACAGAGCCATTATTTTCATTAGGGTTAAAGCTCTCATGAGTGGATCCAAATTTTCCAAGGACTTTCAAAATTGCAGGAAGCAGAAGTATTTTGGGTTTTTTTCCCCATGTCTCTTGATTTTTCCCCACAAGGTATCTTAAAAATTTTTGGAGATATGGGAAAAAATTGCCAAGAAGCCTTTGTAGAACTTCTCCTCCTGTTGGCTCCTGAATCTGGGTTCCCCCCTGAATGTATTTTCTTTCCTCTGTGTTTTGGGAATCTACCAGCAACCCTAAAAGCCTTATTAATGAGAGAACTTCTATTTCTTATATTAGACATTGTTAATTCAAATTAATAAGATGCATGACTTTTTAATAACTATCTCTAATCTGTTTTCTCTCTGCTGGTTAGTTTACCGACATTTTCCACTATTCCAGAAGTTGATAAAGCAAAATTCTGAGGAATTAACTACTGATTAATCAAAAAAACCTTTTTGCAACTCCCAAATTCCAAGATATTTGATCTCTTTAGGCTCAGAATAGACAGAAGCACACAGCTCTTACCTATATCACACCCACACAATCCAACTGTAGCTATAACTGATCCTGAAGATGATCCATAGACCCTGGATGCACATTCCAGTATGTCAGGAGACAATTCCCTCAAAGCAGACAACACTCCAGCTTCGTATATAACCAAGAAACTGCAGCCTCTAAACAATACAGAGTAAGGTCTTCCCTCTTTTCCACTTATCCTCATCATCTCTGCAAACACCAAGCACTCCAGCCACGAGGAAGCAGCTGCCCAACACCTTCAGAGGGTTTTCCACAGCCAGCCAACCCTTAGCTGTGTCTCACTGTCTTATATGCCTCTGTTTGTCATAAATCTCCAAGCCAAGAGTCCAGTGAAAGAGCAGCAGTGGGCAGAAGTGGATGGTGTGATGTCTTAACGCCTAAGGCCACCCCTTAAAATCAGATTATTACATTGCAGGGTGTCTGAGGTGAGCACTGAGCTGCCGGGCAGCCCCGGGACGTGGGGACATGTCACACTGATGTGTTAGAGAAGCAGCTCAGGGGGGCTGCAGAAATGAATGCTGCTTCCCCAAGTAGTGGAACTCCTCCAGTGGTACCCCAGGGGACCAGCACAAAATTCCAGCCTCTTGGGAGGTAGGAATCAACAAATATTCCCTGGTGTGAGTCTTGCAAGACGCTTCTCAAAGCTCTCTTGCCCCATTTGTAACAGGTTACCAAACTCCATCCCAGGGAGTGGAAGGGTGGCTGGATTACTAAAAGAATCACAACCCAGGTTGTTTTCCTCATTTCACAATTTCAGGGTCCGAGTTTGTTTAAATAAAGGGTAAAAATACAGAGTCCAGGTAACAACTTGAGGCTTCACCTGTCTCCTAAATGGCCAAGGTTTCAGTAGAGAACAGGTCCATAAAGAAGTAAAGAGGAGCGGGGAAAACAGTCTGGGAAACCCAGCGATTTACTGATTATCCACCCAAAAATGCAAAGCCTTCTTAGCCCTGCAGCAGGGAGAGACATGGGGAAACTCCTAGAGGGAAAGCCAGCTCTGAGCTGGGCAAGGTCAGAGGCAACACAAACAACAACATCAACAACAACTTGGACAATTGCTGTGTTTTGAGGCAGTGCTGGAGGAGTTTGGTGGCTCAGTACTGCTCTGATCTATGCAAAGGAGCTGCAAATACCCCTGGGGGTGACAAAGCAGCTGGGCTTTGGTCTCCACTGACCCCCAAATCATTGCCCGGTGTTAATCCAGCCCAAATTCCACACGGGAGAAGTGTCTGTCACAACCAAGCTCCACCCAGGAGCCACTAAGCTCCCTGCACACACCTTGTGCAGATCCCACCGCTGAGCTGCAAAGGGAAAAGAGCAAAGCAAAACTGAAGACTCAAGAGAGGAATAAATATATTCCCTGACTAGTGAAGAGAATAAATGCACTGCAAACAGTTTTCCATCTACTCTTTAGTGCGAGGAACACCGAAGAATTAACTGCAATGAGAAGGTTGATCCCAGAAGCTGCTCTGAGCTGTTTATGGGGTGCAAGAGGGATGTGGCACCTGAAACCCACTGGGAAGGCACACAAAGCTCCTGAGCTTAAGGAAAACTTTGATGCCCAGCTCCATGACCTGGGTTAAAAAAAGCAGAGCCAGCCTTGCAGAAGCAGCAGCATTCCCACTGCTTCCAGCCTTGGGTTCAAGCCCTCCTCCCCTAAGTCAGCAGCACGAGCAGGGAGCCAGAAGTGTGACATGTTATTGCACTGCTTTCCAAACACAGCTGGACAAATCTGTTACTGCAATCCCAAGCCAAACCCACAGATCAGGCCACACAGGCCATTTTTGACTCTTAATTGCATGTCTGTACTATTGAGATAGTTTGTAAATCCGTGTGTTTTACCTCCTTGCCCAGTCTTGCAGCACCGAGAAGTAGATGATGTTTATCTAAGCACTAGATACAAAGTGCTTAGGAAAAGCAGAGGGAAGCCAAGCCTCTACCTGCTAATTCCCTCCTAGCAGGTACTGCCACATCTCCCTGGCTTTCAAACCCTTGGACTTCTCCTCATGTCTTTCAAAAGGGGCAAGCAGTTAAAAAAAAAAAGTTGAATTGTAAACCTGTTCCACAGACCTGGGTGAACTTTGTGTCAGGCTGAGGTACCCAGACCTCCAAGGTGGGGCTTGAAATGCAGGAGAAATCCGGGTGGTATGAATAGGAGTGGCCCAGGTGACATAAACAGTGATTGGGAAATCCTGCTGTGGAAATGCAGAAGCTGTTTCTCTGCCCCTTTCTGCTCTGCCTCAGGATGGGACACAGATGGTGTGTGATGGAGTGATGCCCTGGGTTTTAGGTGTGTTGTTTTACCAGGCCAAATGCCCCCATGCCCTTTGACACTTGTTGTGTCTCCATCACCGCATCAGAAACCACTCCAAACTGAGGGACCCTGCTCATCTGTCCCTCCTCCCTTCATCCCAGCTTTGGGGACAAAGCCAAGCTTGGTCTTGAGCAGTTTGGGCCAGTTTGAAGCTCCATTAGCCAAAAGAAACAAAGGAATCCATGTGCCTGAAAACACAGGGCAATACCCCAAACAGGATCTTCTTCCTTTGGCATTAAAATGATTCAGGAGCTGCCCCAGCTGCACAGCCAGGACACAGCAGGAACAGGCTGGCAGATGCCAAGAGGTTCTCTTGCCTGCCCAAGGTGGAATATTTTAGCATTGAGCTGACACCAGAACAGCCCATTCTGTCACAGATCTGCAGTGGCAAAGATGTGCCCTCAGAGCTGCTTGTTCTGGGAATCCAGTGTGCTCCTAACCCCCTCCCCACACAGATTCTGATGTGCAAGTCCTTTCAAGAGAAAGACTTTGAGGAATTAATTGGAGTGGGGCGATGAATCACCTCAGAATCAGACGTGCAGCTCTCAGACCTGAAGCACTGGCACATGAACACATTGGATGAGCTGGTGCTGCTGTGCTGGCAGGATTAACCAGCTGGGAGCTGGAGGGGTGCTGTTGCTCACACAGACCACTGCATGGCCAGAAATATCAACCCCTGCAACAGAGAATAAAGGAAAAGCCACGTCCTGAATGCTTTTTTCCCTCAGCCAGAGATTCATCCCCCTTAGACAGCATTGTCTGGCTGCTCTCAATGCATCTCCCTGGCTGAGGAAGCTTTTAGCTGAGTGAGATGTTCAGGGCAAAGGGGAGGGACAGGAGGGGCTGAGCTCATCCAAACTGTATAATGAGTCCCCCCCAAAATTTCCTCATCCAGCCATACTTGCAGCAGTGCCCAACACTGATGGAAAAGCCCCAGGACAGTTGAAAAGGTGCAAAAGAACCATTTCCTCTTGTCCTGGAACAAAAGGGTGCAAGTTCTTGTGGCTTCACATTTATTTTATTAAGATTATCCCAACACCAATGGATTCAATGGATTCTGTGTCCTGCTTCCCCCCACACCAGCACCCTCAGTGCTTTGGTGAATAATTGGAAACAACTTCTGATGCTGCAGGATCCAGAACAGGGAATCTCAGCATTCCCTACACCTACAGCAGGGAAAAAGCAAAGGATTGAGGAAGAGAAAGACACCACTGTAGAAATCCAAAGTAACAGTTCTATTTTGGGTTGAAATCTTCTATTGGAAGACCTTAATCTTAGCAAAAATCAGTTTGTGTTTCTCTCTCACCTTCATGGAAGCTGAGCTGCTTTTTATTTGTGTCTGAACAGTCGGTGAAGTGGTTAATGAAGGAGTTTCCAAGGCACCTCCCCAGTTTAGTGCACTGAAACAGGGGCAGAATAAAGGAGTGGCTCTGGCAGTGGTCTGGACTTGCTGACACTGGCCCAGAGAGCACAGACCCATCTGCCTGCCCTCCTTCCAGAACACCAATTTTAAGGGTTGACACCACAATCAACATTTTTGCTGCTGATTTCACGGACAACCTTTATTCTGAGCAGGAAAGAAGAAAGTATTAATGTTCCACCCTGGAGCTCACCATTTAAATTGGTACTTCTCTAAATTTGGCAGCTCCCAGTGCCCCAGCATACCTGGCTTTCCTTCTAACAGGAATGTGGCACACAAATCTCCAATCTATGCTATGATTAGCGTTAATTAGAGAAACCTTTTCCCTGTTCACATGACAAATATCTCACCCAGGCACATGACATGATGTCACTGCCCACAGCAGCCACATGGGCTGCTTAATGGTGATGAAACAGTGGCTTCACCGGTGTCCTATGGAGGAGGGAGAAGGGAGTGGCTGCAGACAAGTCCAGGTCTCTCTGTTGTAGAGATTTTCCTGCTGACATCTGCACACCCGGGGCTGTGAGGACAAGATGTCTGAGAAGATCTCCACCTCCAGTCTGAAGGAGGTAGGGCAGGCACTGCTTTGTTTCAGGCTAGAGGAAATTCTTTATCCTTACCAGGGCCCTGTTATACCAGTAAGACACCTCAGTAGTAGATTCTACAATCTCAGAATGGTTTGGGTTGGAAGGGACGTTAAAGGGCATCTCATTCCACCCCCTGCCATGGGCAGGGACACCTTCCACACCAGCCCAGCTTGCTCAGAAGTCCATTCAAAGATTTTAGGTGATATTAGAGCAAAGTTACATCATTCCCTCTTTTCAGGTAGTGGAGAAGATGGGAAGAGCAGAGCAGTTCCCCATCAAAAGGCGGCCAGAGTCACACTCAGCCTTTCTGAGTTCATCTTTATGCCCACACCACAAAGGAGCTTCCCAGTGCTCCTGGCTGTAGGATTCCCATAGTCAGCAGCCTCATGGCACGTGGTGGAAAGAGAAAAGCTTGAGAAAGAGGTGGAATCATGAAATTATTGGAGTGATACTGGGAGCAGTGGGAGGGCACTGGGAGCACTGAGGGGAGTCACCTCCCCAGGTGGGGCAGCCCCAGGTGTGAACAATGAGGCACTTTTGTGAGCTCTGTTTTTGCTGGATGTTTTCAGTTGTGTAGCTGGATTCTGGGAGAGTGAATAAATTTATTAATAAATTATAAATTTATTCATTTATAATTGGGACAGAGTCGGCGCTGCCTCCCGAGTGTGGTGCAAATAAGAGTTTGCATAAGAAAAGGGGAGGTCAGCCAAACCTTTCTGTCCTTAGGTAGTTTCTTTGAGGGTCAGTGATGCTTTCTTTCCACCGGGATCTGCACTTCGGAGGGTTTGGTCCTGGTACAGTGACTCCTTTTGCAAGTCCTCACCGCCATCGTGTGGTGGTTTGGGGAGAACTGCAAGGGCACAGGTAAAAGCCAAGCGCTTTTTGTGTGTTACTACAGCACATTGAACACAATTTTTAAAAAGCCAGGCGCGACACCATCACTTATGTTCCTACATCCCGTCGAAACCCTTCAGAAAATACAGGAGTTCTCACTGCCCAGTGACACAAACACTCCCTGTGCTGGGCAGCCTGGGAGAGCACCTGCACAGGGGAGAGAGGATTGTTACATTTGGGATTCCCAGCTAGCTGAGTGTGAGTGAAGTGCCTCTGAGGTAATCCAGCATTTCTGAGGACACACGTTTGAGTGTGGGGGGAAAAAAATAAAATTCCTGAAACTTGGTGATCTCATCATAAAATGCACCCACAAAGAGAACTTAATACACATAGACAAGGTACAACTAGGACTACACTCCCCAGTGTAGTAGTAAGCCTTGGCTCTCTGTGACCACTGCTCAGCAATAACACAAACATCTCCATTATCATCCCTGTGTTCAGCACAAATCCAAAACACAGCCCCATGCCAGCCCCTGGGAGGGAAGTTAACTCTGCCCCAGCTAAACCCAGCCCAGCCACCTTTTGCTGTTTCATCAGACTTGCCAATATTGGAGACTCCTCGTCTGTGACAGATCTTCTGAGGTTTATTTCTTTTATAACTTTTGCCTCTTTATATTTGTGCCTTTCAAGATTTTTTTCTTATCCTTAGTTTCTTGAGCTTTTTGATGCATACAGAGTGAGAAAGAAAACCCATGTCAAAGGCAGCCACCTGAGTAGTGGCCAATCAAGTTAATGTCCAGTGACCTGCCATGGCTTGTACTATACAGCACATGTAAACAAAACCACACTAAATCAGGGGTTTTTTTAGCCTATATTGTTTCTTGTTCAGAAATGTTTTACAAGGGATAGTATGAAGATGAATTAAGAACATAAGGTTGGCTACTCCTTCTTTGCCTCCTTCTCAGGAGGTTCCATTTGAGGACATTTTTCATGGTCGGTGTCTACTTTGTCTTGGGAAGCTCCAGCTGGTTTGATTGAGTCGCCTTTTTACTCTTGTTTTCCGCTTTCTCTTACGAGTTTTTGCTTTTGGTTTGAAAATCACAGAATCTGCTCTCACAGGCTCCCCTCTCACACCTGGAGACCTTGGCTGTGAATGGAGTTTTCTGTATAGGGGTGAAACAACAACAAAAAAGGAACTTAATTCAAAACAGTCACTCCTCCCTGTTGTTTTCCTGCTAAATTTGGTTTGGGTTTTTATTCCCCCCCCCCCCCCCCCCATATGATTAGGTCCAAACTTGTTTCAGCTTTTGCCAATAATGGCATCATGGGCTGCTGCCCATGGAAGAACTTGGGAACATGTAGAAGTTTCTGCTGACAAGGTAGAACAGCTGCTGCTCTGTGAGTGCAAACACACCCAGGAAAGGTCAGGCTGTCTCCACTTTTGTGTCACTTGAACTGCCAGAGCTATGGATGGATTTAAGGGGGTGACACTGGCCTCTACTGGTGCAGAACGCACACAGCTGTCACCACTCTGCACTTACATGCAGCAGGAACCACTTTTGCTGCAGGAAGAAGCACAAAGAGCAAGTCTGAATGGCTGTGGTGTAGTACCAGCCACGGAGAAAACACGATTCAGCCTGAAGAGTAGAGCTCCTTTTAAAATGCCACCTCAGCCTGTTTAAGTTCACTGCTCATCTGTCAGTTTGTACAGGATGAAAAACTCTGGTACTGCAGCTGACACAGAGGAGTGTTCTGCTGGCCACATGTCTGAGAAACATCTTGCACACCCCTCTGCTCTAACCAAGGCCACATCGAGAAAAGCCATTTCTGAAAGCTTCCAAACTCGGCCTCTGGGAAGGTGACTCGGTGCCACGACTCTGGGAAAGGCTCTGAGAGCATCACCCACAGACACCTGTGCAGACTCCTGCCCAAGTGATTTTGGGAGATGGGAAACATCAGGTTTTCTTTTCTAAAGAAACCCCAAAACATGTGTCCCTGTTTGTTACTCTCTGCCCTGATGTTGAAGAGGGAAGTGAATGGAGGGGTATCACGGTGGTGTTTTGTGTTCTCAGCTTTCTCATTTTTCTCCAGCTGCCTGTTCCCTTGAGCCTCCACTCATTTCCAGATCCTCATCTCTGCCTGTCACACCCTCCCCCCAGCAATTCCCCCAGGCTTCTCTCTTTTCATACTCAGCTTTGTGACTGTGGGGGGAGGCTGCCCATGCTCCAGAGAGATTCCAGGGCTCCTCTGCCCCTCCTGGATTCACTCAGCACCTCACACTTCAGAGCTTCAGACTCCTGAGCAGGTATTAACTTATCTGCTCTCAAACTCCTTTTAACTTTTCCCACAGAGGCTCCCTGTGCTCTTGGCTCAGGGTGATGGATTTGGCCCATTCTCATGCCTCAGGTGTTATTTTCTTGCTTACTGAATTTGAGGTTTTCAGACCATCTGTGGGATGGATTCTGGGTTTTGTTTTGATTTCTCTATAAGACTTTATAAACACAATGCACCCTTACAATCCAGCTCTGGCAAATATACCAAAAGGAAGGACTAAGTAAATAAAATAGACTCCTCCCTCTCCAGCTGAGAAAGCAGCCAGGCTCTTTGAGATGACTAAATTGAGGATGTTCAAAATGGTCATAAAATAACAGCTTTGACTTTTCCAGTAATTTGCTCAATCAGAATCAACTAAGTTGCTAAAAAAAAAGAATGTTAGAGGCTGATTCTTATTGGGAAGTTAATTTCTTCAGCCTTATTCAGTCAGGAATAGAAAGGGCAGCGTTCCATCTCATCCTTTAATTAAATTTATTTTTTATATGTACTTAGAGTTTCCTCAAAAAGAGCTCAGTTTTCAGAGTCCTCTTTTCAATCACATGCTGGAGTTTTATTTTGAATAACCTTACTGTAAGCACAGATCCCCTTTATGAAAGCCCACTCAATTTAAACCATTAAAAAAAAAATTAATTATTCTCCACAAGCATCTGTAACTTATTCCCTTATAAATCACAAGTTCAATATATTGCATTTCTGTGGGATACTCACAGTTCCCAGATTGGTTTGCCACTTTGGAGGTCATTCACAGCCTAGAGGCAGAAGAACAAACAGATACCGTGAAACTTCAGTAGAATTATGAACAAAAACCTCAACAGAGGAGAATTATTTGTGTGCTGCTGTAACTGCTGTCAATCCTAAAGTAAATCCACGACAGATGTAGGAATATGTCCCACTAAACACTGTCAGCAGTGAGTGGTAACCCAGGGCACCTGTATTTAAAGTGCTCCAGGGTTAACACCTGACTGGAAAGTGAGGGGACCATGTTCAACAAAAGAGTGAGCTGGATTTGCCAGACCATGTCTAAAGAGCTGTCTGCTTCTGTAATGGCAGAAAATATGCTTGAGAAATTAATTAAACCTTATTCAACTTAGCCCTGCTGAAGGAGATGTAAATTAATATTTAATTCCCTTTCTGCTTTTTACAAATAGTTTAAGTAGAAGTTGTTGTTACCTTGCTTAGGAGCTGGTTGGCATTTAAAGAATCAGCAGAAACACCATGAGGGCATGTTGGGGAGGTTTGTCCCTCTGATTCCAGCAGTGCTGTTCTAACACCTGTGTATAATTAGAACAATCCAAACAGGTTTTAGCCAAATTCTGGGGGTTCTCACCAATTGTAAAATCGTGTAACAAGATTAATGGGTGAATATGGTCTTGAAAATGGGTCAATACAGTCCTGAATTGGGAGTATGAGGCTCTAAATGTTCAAGAGTGGAACCAGTTTTAATATGGTTTAGAATAAGGGGTGTGTGACATCCTAGTCCTGCTCAGGACAGGGTGAAATTTTGCAGTATCCAGGAGGGGCATGGCCAGGACCCTGGGATTGTTCTGTACTACCTCACACCATCTGCAAGGTGATGCCTTAAGATCCATAAGTATATAGATTTTAATGTAGTCTTTAGTTATTTTAGGACAGAGCTTTTAACTAAATATTTTTGTACCAAATTCCAAAATATTGCTTAAGTTTCTAGTCAAGGTTTCAATAAATAGAGATCTTTAACAAGCTAAAGGACATTAGTTTGTAGAGAGTGTACAAGGACATGATATAACCAGTGCATTCCTTGGCATAACTTTAGTCAAAGCCATTCAGAAGGCCCAGAATCCTCAAAATTGTTTTAAGCAGGACAGAATATCATGAGGAACATAGAGGGAGGTAGAGGAAGGTAGAAGACCACCCACCCAATTCAGGGAGGTGGACCTGAGGGAGGGCCTGAGGGAGGTACTGGGGTTCTGCCCAGTTTCAGCTTTCAGAAGATCAGGTGGGATGTTCTGAATTTACAAAAGTGGGGCTGACACTTACAATCATCACAGTAACTTCTTCCACAGCAGGGAATTAAAGTTGCATCAGTCATTTTCTCTCTACAAATGAGACACAGCTCGTCTGGAACAGGAGCTGAGAAGGAGGAGGAGGAGGAAGAGGTTGGCTCCTCTTGTAGAAGGGGAGGCTTTTCCTTCTTTTGTCTTGCATAAGCTTCCCTGAAGGGGGTGGGGAGAGGGGAAGGAAAAAAGCCAAAATTAAAGGTGTATAAAGGAAAACTTTTCCAAGCTTTGGGATTTATCAAAAGAAAATAACAGATGAAATTCTTCTCAGCCCACATTAGCCCCCTAAACTGCAGGCATTTAGTTTAAACTGCTTTTTTGTAGCCTTGATACAAGAAGAGGGAGGGTGAAACAATTTTCCTTCTGCAAAACTCTCCCATCAACTAAGGAATGAGTTCAGAGTAGAAAAATAACTTTTTGACTGCTCGAAATGAGATGAAATGAATTCCACCTTCCCTTTGCTAGAGGGGAGATTACAGACTCATGACAAAGCTGATCTCTGGGTAAATACATTTTATAAATAGAAGAAGTTTGTGTTAAAGCTTCTACCACAGGACAGGTAAAGAGAAGAGCTACCAAGTGCCGCTTAAAATGCACAAGCACACCAGTAATGACAGATCAGAGAACCATAGAACCTTTCTGTTGGAAGGGACCTTGGAGACCACTTAGTTGCCCCTGCCATGGGCAGGGACAGGTTCCACTAGCCCAGGTTGCTCCAAGCCATGTCCAGCCTGGCCTTGGACACTTCCAGGGATTCAGGGGCAGCCACAGCTTCTCTGGGCAACCTGTGCCAGGACCTCACCACCCTCATAGGGAAGGATTTTTTCCCAATATCCCATCTAATCCACTGCCCTCTGTAAGTTTAAAATCACTGTCCCTTTTTCTGTCCTTATCTGCCCATACAAAAAGTCCTTCTCCCTCCTTTTTGCTGCAACTGTGGTGGCATTAGAACCCAGAGTTTTCACATGGTTTCACTTTTGGATCAGTCCAATTAATCCCATACTTACACATTAATGATTGGTATGGCATATTTTCCCTTGGGTGTTATCATTATTCCCTTTGCATTGGGGTCCTTCACCTCCACCAGGAAACTCGCTGGAATCCCTGAGCTCCTTTTAATTCTGGCAACACCCTCAGTGTTTTTGTTCTGCTAAGAAAAGAGATGCAGATGTAGCTGATCTTAAAACCCAGACTTAAAATGATGCTTCAATGATTGTTTGAAGTGGCAAAACCTTTAATCCTCTCCTTTTACCTAATGTAGAGGTATATATCTCAATATATAAAAATACGTGTCTTTCACAGACAGAGATCTGCAGGCATATTTAATGCCTGTGACCTTGGAAAAAAAGAAATTTTTCATTGATAACTTCAGGTCTCCCCTTGAATTTTGAAGATCATTACAACATTGGCACATAACCTTTGTATTTCACCTCAAGAGAAACAATCCTTCATGGGAGCATTCATGTGTTTTCTGCATCATTGCCAGGCTAAAAAGCCATAAAAACTGAACTAAGCCCAGAAGTTCTCCCCAGCCTTACCCCTGTGTTTGGGCACTTCTTCTTACAGTGACCTTGTTGTCTGCATTTAAAGCAAGTATTGGGTGGTGGGAGTGGGTCCACGGGTACCTTCAGGTAACTGCAAGTTTTTGGGGAAGAAAAGGAAAAAGCTTGCACGTATCTCCCTTTTCAAAGCGTCTCTACAATTTTCCATCCCCTTCAATGAGAGGATTTGACTTAAGCAACACTTACTTGCTGGGGTCATAGTAAGAGCAGGACTGCATCATCATGACTTTGATCTTTTCCTCCTCGGGAACATTGGTCTCAGCCAGGCTGGGGCTCTGTGCAGCAGGGAGGGATTGGACACACACCTTAGGAACGTGTTTAAGCCCCCACAGCCAAAGAGGGCACCACTCACACCAGCCCTGCAGAGAGCAGCCCAGTGCTGGTTGTGGTTGGATGAAAACAGCATCTTAAAGGACAGCACTAGTGAAGACCAATTTCTTTTGGTGGCTGCCTTCCAAACTGATTTTTCTTTTTGCTTTTTGGCCAATGCACATAATGTGATTGCTGCAGTGGAGGAGGGAAGACATTAACAGTGGGAAGAGGTTTCTTTTTTTGGGAAATGAACTCCAGCCTTTATTATCAGAAGAAAGGACTTGCTGCTGTGTTAGTTTTCAGCAAAAAATAAATGAAATTAAATAGTAAACAGCTGCTGAAGTGCTTCTTCTTTGTGTCTTGAAGGTGAGTGAGACTGCAGCATTATGTTGGGGTTGATAAGGTGCTCCCCTTCTATCTTCCCAAACTCGGAACTTCTCCCAGGATGGAACCCAAACATACACACATTTTAAACTTAAATAATATACTTAACTAAATAACACTTAAAATAAATACTTAAAATTACTAAAAATAAAGTTTTGTTCACGTTGCAACAGTCACCCAGCTATAGAACACAGTGTAAGATTAAAAAAATATGAAGCAAACAGATTTTTTCTATTAATATTTGAGAATAATATCTATACCTCAACGAGCTGGGCCAGAGGAACAGGTACAGAAGGGTCAGCAATCTGTTCAAAAAAATTAAACACATATTCAAGTTCCATAACCAAAGGACATAAAAACCACTGAAGTCTATTTGAGAAGGAAACATCACTGCAGGAAACTTATTTTCAGTGCAATTAACGCCTTATTACTTATAAATGCAGATGGAGATGCTTTTCTGAGCACAGTGGAGCTGTTTGTCACAATCAGGCACAGGCACAGCAGCCCTGAAACGTGACCTCTGCCCCTCCTGGTGATCAGTTTAGAAATGCCAAACTCATCAGATCCCACAGAATCCAAAGAAAAACACTGGTTCTGAACAGCAACCATTGCTGTAACACATCACTTTTTCTATAAAAAAACACCCCAGCTGCTCAAACTGTTGCAGTAAAGGTGTTTGCCATGAGAGAGTGGCCTACAAAACCTGAGGAAATGGGAATATTGTCTTTTATTAGACCACAGGCCACGTTACCCACATTGGTTTGAGAAGGGGGAGAATTCAATATTATTCTCCTCACTATCAGACCAAACACAATTTTTTACTGATGGTGAACAGGTGGATTCACAGCACAGCCCTGTATTTTTATTCTGTTGCAGCTTTACTCCTCCCTCCCAGATGCCAAGTGGAAAAGCTGGCAGGAATGCAGTCCACACTGAGCTGCAGTGCTCCTGGGGAGCTGTGCAAATGATGGCTTGACTCAGCTTTTACTGAAAAAACTGTGCTGAGTGAGTCAAATCAGCTGTATTTACAACATATACTGTATTTGACTGGAAAAGACATCAACGCTTGGAAAATTAACACAAGGATTTGGATTAATTGTTTAGAATTAAGTGTAGTGTTTAGGAAAAGGTGAGAGATTGTGGGTTTACATACTGCTTTTGGTGTTGCTTTCACTGGATTTTTTTGACACCTAGAAGAAGAAATAAAGGTGATCAGAACTTAAAGCAAAGCACTTGCACAAAGTGCAAAGCAGTGAAACCAGATCATAAAACCAAAGCCGTGTTTGTCAGCACAACCCTGAGGCATCTGGAGTCACTGGGCAGTGCCTGAAAGCACTGAAGCAATGACAGGCAGGGCCACACATGAATTCAGGGGGTTTTGCTTGCAAATGCCTCGTGGGTACCAGGATGCTGCTGTCCTGTTTGTTTGGGACACACTGTAACTCCTCAGGGCACTTTATTTATTGAGAATCAATACCAGAAGGACATGGCAAAGTTGTAAGCTGATATTATCTCCTCACTGTGGGCAGGGGCACCTCTTTCAGAAGGATGGACATTAAATTGTGCTGATGGAGCTGAACCAGAAGTGGTGTGAATGAATTCAGAAAGGACAACAACAATCCTGTAGTTCAGGATTGCATTTGAGTATCCGTAATTCTAATCAGTACATCTGATTCTCTGTCTAGAATTGAAAGCTGGAGCACAGGGAGCAGCTTAGGGTCCCATCCTGGTTTTGGCCAAGACAGGATTAGTTTTTTGCAGTATCCAGGAGGGGCTGTGACCACGACCCAGAGGTTCATCTATACCCCCTCAGGTCATTGCCAGGGCAGAGGGAAGGGACTCTATTCCAGGGAGAAGGGGTTCCATCCAGCTGAGAAAAGGTGGTGTCCAATATTATCTATTATCTGGGGGTTTTTCCTGTGTGAATCATTACTTTTCTTATACCTTTTGTCATTAATATTGTTGCTTTTACTGTTCATTTTCTTATCTCACTGCTGTTTCCAGTAAATTGTTCTTATCTCAGCCAGTGATTTTTGCCTTTTGTTCCTCAAGCTGGGATGGGGGAGGGTGTTTTAGTGGGAGCACTAAATTGGAGAATATCATTCCTAAACCCCAACAGGTATAAACAGACACATAAAGACAACCTGTAACATTTGGTAACATGTTAAATTACCAATGAATTTCAAGATTGGAAAGGATTAACTATTCCTTCATTGTGCTCACACAAAAGCCAGTGCAGTTTAGGGTATGGGTCTTTTTCTCTTGCCCAAAATGAACATTATCTTTGGGAAACTAAAAGGAATTAATTATGGATGAATATCCTTGTTTGTACAGGTCACCAGCTGGCAACCCTTGGTTTTTTGTCTACAGCTAGTAAGGGTGTAGAAGGTGGTCTATCCCTGCAGGAGGTCTGTCCCTTCCCCAAGTGCAGGAAATAGTCAAACATTGATAATCAGACCCTTCTGAAATGGGAACAAACTTTACACTACAAGGCTTTACTATAAAAGCAATAAAAGCATTCACATAGAATACGGAATCTCCCCATTTAGAGCAAACAGAATCTGTGACTTCACTCTCAGAGAAATCAACCCCGAGAACAAACCCAGCAGAATCATCTTTAAAGCCACCATTGCTGGAGTTTGAACCCTGTGTCCCAGCAGGGCTAAAAATCTCTTGCCTTTGGGACAGATACATTAAAATCTACTGCATAACAACACAGAGTAACTGCAGCTTTAACATAGGCAGTCTGATTATCCATTGAAAAAGCTCACACAGTGACACCCCTCACAAAAAATCCAGTGCTTCATGGATACTCACTTAGCTTCTGCTGTGCTGGCAGCTGTACCTGCTCCAGCCGGGACTCTCCTCACAATCACAGATGAATTCTTCAGAATCAGGGCATTAGCATCGGTGTATTCTTAAAGCAAACACAGGAAAAACACCCCATGAGAATGGATATTCATGGGAATGGATATTAATATCCTTTTAGGAATCTGAAAGCAAAATTTTGGATAGTGTTTTGATTGTCTCAACGTCGTGCTTTGATTGTCTTAACACACAGACAGAACCTTTGAAGAAACCTTCAGGTTTGATAATCAAACAAAAGTAACAAAATCTTTCTCTCCTTGTTTTTTTTTTTAATTTTTAAAGTAGTTTGAATTCCAACAGCAAAATGCTCTCAAAGGTCACTAAAGGACTGTTGGTAATTCAGGAAGTTCTTTCCTGATCTGGCTTGAGTTGCTTTTGCTTCTGCCAGGCTACAAACCCAGTAGATCTTTGGAGAAAAGCAAGCAACTGCAGTCTCCCTAAAGTCAGACTATCTTATCTGCAACCAAACAGGCACAGGCTGAAGTCTGAAACCTCTGCATCATCTCTTTCATGGTTTTATCAATTCACCTCCACTGCTGGTGCTGGGGGCTGACAGACCACATCTGTTCCATTTCCATTGCTTTCACCATTCTCTGCCAGATTCAAAGAAATCTGACCAGTTTGTTTTAATGTCATAGAAACACAGAATCACAGAATGCTTTGGGTCAAAAGGGATCTTAAAGATCATCTTGTTCCTCCCCCCAGTCATGGGCAGGGACACCTTCCACCAGCCCAGGTTGCTCCAAGCCCAACCTGGCCTTGGACACTTCCAGGGATTCAGGGGCAGCCACAGCTTCTCCAGGAAACCTGTGCCAGGGCCTCCCCACCCTCACAGGGAAGAATTCCTTCCCAATATCCCATCTAACTCTGCTCTCTGTGAGTTTAAAACCACTGCCCCTTGTCCTGTCACTATCTGTCTGTGTTATCAAGTTCCCCTCCCTCTACCCCTCCTGGTGATCAGTTTAGAAATGCCAAACTCACCAGATCCCACAGAATCCAGAAAAACCCACCAGTTCTGAACATGAACCATTATTGTAACACACCACTTCACCTAGAAAAAACCCCAACTGCTCTAACTATTGCAGTAAAGGTGTTTGCCATGACAGAGTAACCTACAAAACCTGAGATGGGAAAACCCAAGATGGGAAACCCTCCTGTTAATACACCCCCTTGAGGTACTGGGTGACTGCTTTGATGTGTCACCGAAGCCTTCTCTATGCTGAGATATCCTCCCACATTTCATCATCATTTTACCTTGAGGAGTCCCAGAAAACAAAATAATTTATAATCACTGTATGTTGCACATCAATCCCACATTCAGGTTTACCAGCCTGCTCAATCCCTGGAGTCACCTGCACTCCCAGTGCCATGCACACCCCGGGCTGGGTGGGTCCCAGGGAGACTGTGTGGGGACCAGACATGTGCCCCTCACCCCTCTGTACCTTCATTGGTCTGGGCATTGAGGATCTGCAGGTTGCTGTTCGCTGCCTTCAGCCTCTTACAGGCCATGATGTGGTGCTTGAGTTCTCCCAGGGTGATGCTGGGGCCGCTGAATGTGACCACGTCGGAGCTCAGCATGGAGGAGAACTTGTAGTGGACGTGGGACATGGCCCCGCTCCCCTCGCACACACACACAGCCAGGAGGGAGCCCTCCCTGTGGGGACTCGGGCACTGCCTCAGTGTTCCACTGAGGGCATTTTGGGACACAGCCCAGGCCACAGGAGAACACCCCCCAGCCCACACTGTGACCTCATGTGAGCAAGTGCACTACGGAAAATCATAGAAGCATGGAATCCCAGATTGGGGTGGGTTAGAAGGGACCTTACAGATCATGCAGTCCCACCTCCTGCCATGGGCAGGGACACCTTCCACCAGCCCAGGCTGCTCCAAGCCCCGTCCAACCTGGCCTTGGACACTTCCAGGGATGGGGCAGCCACAGCTTCTCTGGGCAACCTGTGCCAGGGCCTCCCCACCCTCCCAGGGAAGAATTTTCTTCCCAACATTTAATCTAACCCTGTCCTCTGTCAGTTTAAAATCATTTCCCCTTATCCTGCCACAGTCTGCCTGTATTTAACATCCCTCTCCAACCTTTTTGGAAGCCCCCTTTAGGCACTGGAAGGCCACAATGAGATCTTCTCCATGTTTAACAGACCCAGCTCTCTCCTGGCATGGCTGTTATGACCTGTGAGTGTGTAAGGTAAGGACAACTGCAGGTGCAGCTGAACATGGAATTTGTTGCACCACAGCTGCAAAGCTGAGTGGGCAACAGCCTCCTTATGCAACTGTGCAAGATTCCAAGTGCTTTCCTGTTTCTGCAGGAGAAGAAAACAAAGTCTGGGCAAAAGAGATTTTTAGTGAAGCAAAAGGTGGAAAGAAGACATTTGCTAGAAAAGCCAATATCTGAGAGAGATGCAATTTATTAATTTAACTTTTTTTTAGAAAGAAACTTCATTCTGCACCCAGCTGGAACTGATACCTGCTGGCCTTCATCTGCTTCCTCTTCTCTGACTGAAAAACTGTGAGGCTGACCAAGCCAGCCAGCCCAATCCTAACAGAGTGTGTCATTCCCAAACAGAGAGGTGTAAGCTTCATTCATAGTAAAAGCTGTTGAGAAAGTCATGAATCATCTCCTGTTCTGCAAGTCAAATTCTTGACTATTTTCTCACTCCTGCTGATAGAACTGTAAATTACTTTAAAATAGCACTTAAAATTTGTTATTTTTTCATACCAGCTGAGAAGACACTATAGACATATGGCAATGTTTCCATATATAGATTTTGCCTTTCCTCAGATGGAGTTATGTTGTCATTTGAAAGCTTAGTGGAAGGATTTTTGGTTTTATCATGATTAGTGTCAGCCCTCTGCTACAGCTGCAGCTGGAGTCAAGTTGTTTAAGCACTAAATTAAATTTTCACTTCCCATGTAGCTGTCATTTTTTCCAGTCCTCTTCATTCTTATCTTTAAATAAACAGCTTAAATGTTTGCTTACTTGCGGTCAAAACAGTGCTATCTATCCTTGTCCTCTTAAGATAAGCTACTGATTTGAAAGGCAGAAAGTTGAGATGACCAAGAAAATATTTAGAAGAAGGAGGCCTACAAGAGAGCTGGAGAGGGACTTTGGACAAGGGCCTGGAGTGACTGGACAAGGGGGAATGGCTTTTAGCTGAAAGAGGGTAGATTTAAATTGGATATAGGGAAGAAATTGTTCCCTGTGAGGGTGGGGAGGTCCTGGCACAGGTTGCCCAGGGAAGCTGTGGCTGCCCCATCCATGGGAATGTTTGGGGTCAGATTGGATGGGGCTTGGAGCAGCCTGGGATAGGGGAAGGTGTCCCTTCCCATGGAATGAGATGGGCTTTAAGGTCCCTTCCAACCCAAACCATTCTGGGATTCTAGTCTATGTTCTTCAGCTGGCCAAAGCTGAGGAAGGGGAAGAAGAAAGGGAAGCACAAAAGAGCTACTGCATAAGCAGGATGAGAGAGGGTAAGAAAGATCCTTGCAATGAGGTTCAGAGTGGGCCTCCTTGCTTCCTAAACTCCTTAGAAAGCCTAAATTCAGCTGGGTCTAATCTGAACCTCAGACTTTGACAATGGTGGTGCCCCATTTCAAGGGCTGAGTCACTGCTATGCAGTCCAGCCACACATCAGGGACAGCCCCAGCTGAGCTTATCCTGATGGTAATATTTACAGAGTGAAGTAGTTGGCTGCTAGTAAGCAGGGTAGAGAAGATAAAGGTCTTTGTTTTAGCCCTGTTTTTTCTGTACTTTGGTTATCTGTCATGTTTGGGCTTTGAAACCACTTTTCAAAATATTTTTTCCAAGGCACCTTCATTTCCTTGTACCTGAGCCAGGAGTTTCCAGCTTGCAGGTCCACCCCAGGGCATGGGGCCTGCTGCTCCTCAGTCAGCCTGATCCAAAGTATGGCTGAGGATCAAGTGCATCCATGAGAGGCACAACAGTGATATTTGCAGAACTGCCTTGGGGCCTCAGTTGCCATCTCTGTATGTCGGGGGTAGTGCTCCTATCTTTGCAAATTTTTTTCCAATAGGCAAGAAAGTTTTCTTCTGATAACAAAATTCAGTGTTGGCACATGACTGGTTTCCAAGTAGTGGCTGGGTTTACTAAGCAGATAGGTGGGAGGAGAAGTAACAGCCCTTACTGGCACCAAACAAAGGACTTGGGTTTCCACCCGAGTTCTTGCATCCTTTCTTCAGTTATGCAAGACTCTGTTGTGTATGTGAGCATGTTTTATTGGATAAGCAGGCAGAAATGCCAGATGGGTGTGTTCCAGCTACTATGCTTGCACTTGGCAAAGCCTGGTCCTCTTACTTTGTCACCATGGGCTGATTAGAAGGCCTGAAACTGGGTGAGGAGCACTGCTTGCTTGCCACCCCACCTTCCTGCACATCTCCCTTGCTTGCCCATCAGGCCTTTTGCTTCCCTTACAGCTGCACCACGTGGTCTGTCTGTAGGTTTCTGCTCAGAAATCCCAGGATTTGTTGTGTTGTCCAAAACCTGACTTCTCTGCCCTTGCTGTTGCTCTGCACATCAGTGTGGGACCAGAGCCTTGTGTGAGTTGGGTACCAGGGGCTGTCCTTCCCCCTCAGTCAGCACAGCCCCTTTTAGAGCAGGTTATGGTAACCTGCAAGGGAAAGGGATGCAACAGAGGCCGTGTCCTTGTGGTTTTCTCCTCTCAGAGAACAAAAGGGATCTTGCATGTGATGCCAGGTCTGTGCAGGGTGGTATTGCCCAGGCTGTAAATCAGAAGTGAAAAGCCTCTCAGTCCAGTTGAGGGGGAGCTGGGATGAGGAAAAGGAGAAGAAATGAGATGTTGAGGATGTTTTATTAGGGCAGGAAATGGGATGATAAGACGCATGCAATGGAGATATCTGTGCCTCCACTCACTCTGGTAATTATTTTGGGGCCATGATCACACACAGCCTGGCAAGAGTTGGAAGTCCCGGAGATAATAAATTTCTCAAAACTTGAGAGTGCAATGGGACCAACCAGACAGAAGAAACAAGCTCAAATTAATATTTCTGTCCAGCAAAGGCAATGGTATTAACCTTTTAATAGGTAACAGAAATTGATAGAAAGAAAAGGCATGGTTGTTCCAGCCACAGAATCAGCTCTGAGTTAACTCACTGGGCACCAAAAATTTGTCTTCTACCCACAAAGCTGTAAGAAACTGGGCTTCACACCTTCCAGGGCTTGTGATTCCTTTATCATTAGCTAACTAAGCCCCAGCATGCAGCCTCAGGGGCAGCAGGAAGGCTCATCCTCCCTCCCTGTGCCCACCTGGGGAACGAGTGCCTGGCAGTGCTGCTGGTGCCGAGGCTGAGACATGATAACCCCCAGAGTTCTGACACCTGTGGTCCTGCAGCACCCCTCCAACCCAAACCATTCAGTGATTCCATGATCCTTCAATGATTCCTGGCCCTCTGCAAGCATCATTTGCCTGTTTGTATACAACTTGCTTGTCAGATGCTGGGCTCGGCGGTCCAACATTAAGGCAGTCCCACCAGCACTGCACCTGGGGGATGGAACCCACAGAATCCCTGTGGCTGTCACCCTGGGCACCCCCGGGCTGTCAGCAGAGCCACCACTGCTGTGAGGTCAGAGCTGTGTGCCCACACAGCCCCGTGGCACGGGCACAGAACCCACAGCTGCCCTGTGGCTGCTGCACCGAGCACACCCCACTGAAGGGGCTCAGGAGGTCGAGCTGGGCACGGAGCCTGCGCTTGCCTGGAGATGGTGAGGAAAAAGGCTCCCCAGAGGAGACGTCGTGAGTCTTCCAGATGCTGCTCAGGGTATGAGGATGAGGTGGCAGAGGTGACTGTGGAGTTGAGAAGCAGGTAGGAAGATGGCTGCTCCTGCCCGGGGTGTCAGGTTGGGGCAGTAGGATGGATGTGGCACAATGAGGTCGGTGGGGCTGGAGCAGCACGGGGAAGCTGACAGATCAGCCCTGTGGCATGCAGAGTCTTCCTTCTGTGGGGAGAGGTCTAGGCCAAAAGCCTGGCTCACTCTGTGTGGGGAAGGGAGGGGTTTGGAGACCACCAGCACCCAGGGAAGAGGTGGGGGTGCCACGGTGGGGGAGAGCAGCCTGTGCCCCCCCTCCAAACAGCCACCAAGAGATGCCTGCCGAGGGGAAGGTTTGGGTCAGGGGCCAGGGAGAAGGAAGACATGGGGTGAGAATTGGGCTGTGCTGCTGGAGGGAGCTGCTGATACCAGCTTGTTTCTCTTCTCCTGGAAGCAGTGCAGATGCTCCACTCACTGCAGCTCTGGTGAACCTTCATCCGGAAAAGGCCAAAGAAATTGCAAGTAAGCTCCTCACTGCCACTTGCCATGACATCCTCTGGGGTGAGCTGGGAGAGAGCTCCAGCCCAGTGTCACCAGTGGCAGCAGAAGTGCAGGATGCTGCATCTTCTACCTCATGTGTAGGGCTCAATGGCCATGTCTGGCTTGGCATCCTACAGCAAAAACCTCAAGAGACAGGCACAACTTTTCTACGGTTTCTTTGCCCAGGGATGTTCTTGAGGCTGATTTGGCAACTGGCAGATGACCTTGTCTTGCTGGGGAGGAATCATGTGAGCCCATACATCCTCAAGGCGTATGTACTACGTGTTTCTACTGTGGACAGGGGGCAGCATGGGGGTGTCTGAGGGCCAATGCAAGCAGAGGGGAGAACTGATGATGTTCCTCAGCCAGCAACCTGGGGCTCTCACCTGGGCACTGAATCTCAGGTGCTGTCGTGCTGCAGCCACTCTCAGGAAGAGCCAAGAGCAAAGCCCCTGGGCAGAGTCACAGGCACACCAGAGCCAGAGCCCCGAGCTCTGGCTGTGGTAGGACAAACTGCCACGTAGACAGGCATTTGGGGCAGAGCCAAGTGTCTGCAGGGGAAGGGTTTTCCCCAGATCTGGCAAGAGATTGTGCAGGTCTGGGAAAGCTCTGGGAGCAAAGCCAGGCAAGACTCCTACGCTTCTTCCTGTGGAGGGGTTTGCCCAAGGCTTGGCTCATTGACAGCCCCAGGACTCCTCTCTTTCAGGCAAAAGATGGTCCAGCAGAAGAAGAGCTTTAAAGTCTACGTCTTGTTGCTCTCAGTGTATCTTGGTGAGTTTTCACAAGCAAACAGCTGAGAGCAAAGGCCTGGCTGTGCTGGATGCCAGCTTTCCTTTGGGGCCATTATGTGTGGAAGCTCCTGTGGCCCAAGTGCTTCCTGAGTGGGTCCTTGACTGGGGCTGACATTTGGATCACCAGTAAGACTTTCCAGGTAGTCTCACAGCCACGCTACTGCTCTGGCCACTGGACTGAATGGCTGCAAGAGAAGGGTGTAGGCATTTCCAAGGCTGAACTGGGGATGCCCAGAGGGAAGGGGCTGTGCAGGGGGAGGGATGAGGAGACACCTCTCCTAGCCCATGCAGCCTGGTGCTCACTGTAGTGAGGGGAAACAGGGAGCAGCTCTGGGGCACCGAGCACACCTGAAGCCCAGCTACGATGTCAACTGAAGCCTGGGCTGATAGCCCCAGTCACAGGCACGTCCTCTCTCTGCATCCCACTTTCCACACTCCTCAGCTGACCTGCTGCCTGACTCCCAGAGCAGCAGGGAGGAGACAATGGGCCTTCAGGGTTGGCTGCCAGCCCCTGTCCAGTAACTGTGTCTTGGTGGTGTGAATTGCAGCTGGTGTTCTCTGTGGGACCTCCCTGCCAGCATGGACACTGCTGACAAAGGGACTGATGCAGGTTGGTGACTCCTGTGGGATGGGCACTTCCTGCAAGAGAGTGTTGCTGATGGTGCCTGGATAAACCTCGGGCTGTCCTGCTTCCATGCAGCGTGACCCAAAGAAGCAGCAGATTGTGCTGTGTCTTCCTAGGGAAGTCTTCCTGGGAAGCCTGGTGGCTCTGGCAGTGGGTGTTCTAATGCAGACTTTCCCCTTGCAGGAGCTGACAAGTGTACTTCCAGCAAGCTTAAAGACCTTCTGGTAAGAGATGTTTCCCACATCTGGAACTGGGCCTGTGCAGAGGTGTTTGCTGACCTTGCTCATTTTCCAAACAGCAAAGGCTCCTGTACTTCCCTCCTGCCTTTGCCTTTTGCTCAACTTGGAGGTGGAGGGAAGCCCTGGAACAACAGGGAAAGCACACGGGTGTCTCCTTGCTGCCTTCAGGTGCTTCACCAAGAGGATGGGCTGCTCTGACACGATCTACTTTTCTGTTCCTGCAGGAATTTGGACGCATTGACTGAAACCCAAAAGTTGCAGCTTCTTGTGGAAGAGGTCAGTCAAACGAGGGTGGAGATCAGTAGTGGGAAGAAAGTGACCCTGCATTTTGGGGAAAGAGGCTTGGCTGGGCAGAACCCCCAAGGCAGCACTCCTTGGGGTTGTTGTCTGACTGTTGTAACCACGGGTGCTGTTGCTCAGTCCTCGTGGCTCACGTCAGCCACAGTCTCTCAGCTCTGTGGGCACAGCTTGTCCTGCATGTCTGACACCCAGCTCTGCCTCTGTGGGCACTGGTGGCCATGCTGAACTGTCCACTGATGTGGTTCTTTTCTGTGTTTGCTCATAGCTTTCCCAAGAATTGAATAGGATGACTTTGGAATCCTATGTCAAGACTGACTGGGCCCTGAAGAGCTCTGGTAGGGACACAAGGTCTCCTTGCCCTCATCTGTGTCTGTGTCCTGTCCTTGTCCTCCACAAGGATGACTTTGGAATTGCTCCCCCCCTGCCATTCCTGTGCTGTTGGCACAGAGAAGAGAGATGTTCCTGTGCTGGGAGAGGGGCTCTCTTCCTCTGCTGCACTTGGAAAAGGAGTGACTGGGTTGTTCTTTGCTGCCTCTCAGCACTCTAAGGCCTGTGGGAGCAGCAGTCACCAGGCATGTGGCTGCTGTCATTGCCCTGTGCAGCCCCCAGTCATGGGGGGATGAGGACATGGAGCTGGCCAGTGGCATCAGAAATGGTGTCTGAGCACCAGGCCCTCTCAGTCTGTAGCTCTTGCAGCCATCTGCTCTCCCTTCCTTACAGGAGCCACTATTGACACTCAGAGAACTTCCCAGACCTACGACTGCAGAGAGAGTTGGGTCTGCAGGATTTTATACTTTTTCTGGACTGCCAACCCTCCTGATACTATTCTGCAGGTATCTCAGCAGAAATCATCAGTGCCAGCTTCATTCCTACCTGTGAAGCTGGGGACTGTTCTCAGGGGCTGCTGCAGCCACGGTGTAGATCACATTCCTCAAACCAAAGCTGGAACACAGGGCTGGGCTTTGTGAGAAGCCGTGGTTCCCCTTCAGAAGGGAGTGGAGCTGAACTGGGCTGTACTGCTGCACACTGCCCACAGTCCTCAGCCACAGCTGGGTGAAAGGCTTTCTTTCTGCCTGGTGACCCTGTGTTATGGTTTAGCTAAATTTCTTCATACCATACCACTTCTCCATACCCAGCACCTTCCCCCCAAACCAGCACCTTCCCCCCACCCCAAGGCAGGGAGCAGGGAGGGAGGGGAGAAAAATACTGCAAGAACTTAAGAGAATAAAGCTGCTGGCATGATGGGAACTTGCTCTCTTTGGTTCCTGGAACTACACCCCCAGCTTTTCTGTTGTTGTTTGGTTGTTGTTTTGTTCTCCATTTTTAGTAAAATTCTTATTCATTTTCATGCCCCACTCAAACCCATCATAATTTCAAAAAATTCCATAATTCATGGGGAGGGGCTTTTATTCCATCAGAGGTTCTACCTCCTGGGACACACTGTCAATAAACCAAGACACCCTGTTTCCACACTTATCCCTAAGAACTGCTTTTCATGGGTGAGTGGTGGGAGCAGGGGGAAGGCCCCACAGAGAATCCCTGGGCAGAGATGTTTCTGCTTAGCCTGGACTAGGATGGTTCCATAACCAGTATTCTCTGTCCTGTCATGCTGATCCTCCTTTGGCTGGCAGGGAAGGCCTTGTTTTCAAGCTGAAACAGAGCCCACAGACACACCAGCCCCAACACTTCAAACTACACGGGCAGTTGTGTTGGCCCCAACCTCTCACACTTCATTGCTCTTGCATTCTGGTTGCAGCCAAATGTTTCCCCAGGAAGCTGCTGGGCTTTCAAAGGGCATCAGGGCCAGGTGGTCATCAAGTTGCCAGCACGAGTCCACCTTACTGCCATCACAGTGCAGCACATCACCAAAGATGTCTCTCCAAGTGGGACTGTCATCAGTGCCCCCAAAGACGTGGCTGTCTTTGTAAGTCTGCTGAGCACTTCTGGTGGGGTTCTGGGCCTGGGGGGAAAGCCAGGACAGGGTCTTGGTTGCTTTTGTGCATCCTCTGAGCTTTGTGCCTGGCTCTCTCCTGAGCACTGCAGTGCCCAAGTGCAACACTGTAAGGGCTCGAGAGGTTCATCCTTCTTAAGACTTGTTCTGGCTAAGCACCTAAGGGTTCTTGACCAAAATTTAAGGCAGAGCCTGAGCTCTGCCCTGACCAGTTCTAGACTACTGCTAGAGCCCTGGGAAAGGCTGGGTGGGTAGGTTTCCTCTTTGTTGGGATGGCTCTGAGCTGCTCTCCTCGTGCTTTGCCCCTGAGGGAGTGGATGCAGACGGAGAAGAGGAATCTCTCCTGGGGACATTCACCTACAATGTGGAAAAAGAGCCCATGCAGACTTTCCCTCTGAAGGTACACTCCAGGCACGGGGGACAGATGCCAGGGAGCAAAACGGGTTTACCTGCAAGTCCATGGCAGGAAGGGAGGGAATGTTTCCTCCCTGGGCAGAGGCTCATGGAGCTGAAAGAGACCTGGAGGGGCTTGGAGAGCTGAACTGGCAGATGCACATGCAGCCACTCCACCTGAGCAATGGCCTGGTGCCATGGAGAAATGGGGACAAGTGGTGGCACAAGCTGTCAGGCATCACTGTTGCTCCACCCTGTGACCTGCTGACAAGCTGGATGGTGCCCTCCCAGCACAGCATGCCCCTTCTCTGCCACTGCTCTCAGCCTGCCAGGGGGAAGGCAGGCAGAGGGGATGGTAAGAGCTTGGTGGGGTCACACACCAGCTGCCCCCTGCACTGGAGCAGCTCCCCAGCCCCTCTGACAGCACAGAGCAAGGGGCAGAGGGAAGGGAGATGCAGCCCCAGCCAGGCTGGCGTGCAGAGGATGATGCCAAGTGCCTTCCCTCATCCCCAGCCTCCCCAGCAGCCCTGGCACCACCAGCGAGCCTCAGCTGTCCCCTGCTGCTCCCACCCACTTTTGGGAGGCTGTTCCTGAGCAGGAGGAGGGAAATCAGCAGGCTGCTGATTTCATATTGATTTCCCTGTTGCTTTTAATGCTCCCATTTTTGCTCTTCACAGGATGTGGTGCCTCCCAGAGCCTTTTCATACGTCAAACTCCTTGTGAAGAGCAACTGGGGAAACCCGTGGTACACCTGCATTTACCGAGTGCAGGTCCATGGAAGGATGGAAAACCAGAAAGCCTCAACCAAGATCCAAGATGAATAAGGGAGAAAATGCAAAAGAAGAAAGGGCAGAGGGTGTGAGGGACTGGAAAAAAAGTTATTAAAAAGTTATCAATGGCTTGAAACTGTCCTGGGTGGGGTCGGGGGGTGAGGGGAAGGGAAAATTCTGCCAAGGGGAGACACTGCACTGCCCCATTCCACAGGAGTCCAGAGCAAATTAAACCAACACCATGCAGCCACTGCATGGTTCATGGCCCTTCTTGGATCTCTGGCAGGATCTACACTGGATCTAAGGTGGTAGCAATAATTCTCTCTTCTCTCGCTCTGTTTCTTTACTTCCTCCTCTTCTCCTAATTTCCTTTTCTTGAATATTTGGGTAAGTTAAACCTGGGGTGGGTTGGAATTTGCCAATTCAAAGCTTGGTGAAATGCTTTATGTTGGCTGAATGCTTATTTTAAGCTTTTACCAAGCTCCCTTATTTTTCAAAGTTTGCCAGTGAAAGGATGTTATTTTGGCCCTCTGAGAAGCATCGCGGTGTTTGTCCCATGTTTGGCCTCAGGGTATAAAAGAACTGAAGGCCCCTTTTAATGAATCCATTGGATTTGGGAGCTTTTTATCTTTTTGATGTAAAAACCCTTTGATGAGCTCGTGTGAGGAGCCTGGAGCTTTGCAAAGGGGAAGAAGGGAAATCGGGGGAAATGGTGTGGCAGCCCAATGTCAATTTTAGAAGATGTATGTGGGACTGTGTCAGGGGAGTTAGGTAATATATTAGAAATCATAGAAACATAGAATCTCCTTTGTTGAAAGGGACCCACGAGGATCATCCCTTCAGGTCCTGCGTCCAAGTCATTTATGAAGATGTTGAAGAGCACAAGGCCTAAGATGGAGCCTTGGATGTTGATTTGGAAGCCAGGGCAGTTGACTTGGAAGTGATCTCGGTGTCATCATCCTGGCTGGAAGGTCTGTAGCAGACTCCTGTGATGACATCTGCATTGTTTGTTTGCCCCGTGATTCTTACCCAGAGGTTCCCAACTGTGCCATTGCCAACTGTGAGCTCCATGAATCCTAATCCTTCTGTTATATACAGTGCCAAGTGCCACATCCACTCACCCCACTGCCTCTTCTGCCCTGTCTACTCCTCCTGAAGAGCCTGTAAGTGCCCAGAGGGACCAGGTGAAGAATTTCCTGGATGAAGAACCTCGTGGGTGAAGAACCAGAACCCAGAGGGTGGTCAGGCACTGGAACAGGCTCCCCAGTGAAGTGGCCACAGCACCAAGCCAGCTGTCAGACACGTGGTGTGGTTGTTGTGGTGGTCCTGTGCAGGGCCAGGAGTTGCAGGAGTCTTGATGATTCTCGTGGGTCCCTTCCAAGACTGGAGATTCCATGATTCTATGATTCTCTGACTGGTTGTTTCCAACCCATCCCTTCTAAACACCTGACACAGTGTGTCCTATCCCAGTGGAAGCCACAAGTCCAGGGTTTACCATGACAGCACAATGAATGGAAATCTCTACTCCTTCACCACAAATGTGTAAGAGAGACCAATTTGTGCCAGAGCCTAGCACTGTTGACTGAAATAAATAAAGCCTTAGGCCCCAGGAATTGAATTTTAGCCTTTATTTGATCTGTCAAACTGTAAGCAGAAGATAAGGAAGTGTAAGTAAAACTTTAACTACAGGATATCATGTAACCAAAGGCAACAAAATGCCTCCAGAAACAGATAAAAAGGGGCCATGAGGCTGCTGGAAGGAATCAGAAGAGAAGAGCCCTGACATGGCAAACAGGGTTGGATGAGCAGAAGTAACATCAGGAAATCAAGTGGCCTGTAGAGACTATAAATCCTTTAACAGTCGACAAGCAGGGCCTCTCTTTGGAGGCACCAAGCTCAAGTTGTAACTACCATTGCATATTAAACACAGCAGAAGAAGGAACCCTCTTTGATTCTTTTTATGAAGGACAATTTAGGAATCAGCCCTGTTGCAGTGTCCTCTGTGTAACTCCCACCATAGTCTAAGTGGGGGCTCTGTAATTCCTACAATGGGTGGGATGGCTGAAACACAGCAGTTGGAAAGTCTGGGGAAGGATATGGTCTCAATTCCCAGTATTCCACAGGCACTGTTGTGGCCTGTAAGGTTATTTTTCTCAGGCCAGTTTTTCCTGCACTCCTATTGTACCTTTTCCTTTTGTTGCTCACTGTGCTGCCTTTGTGGACTGCACTGTTAAACCTCATCTGCCTGGGTAGTTTCCCTTCTCCTCAGGCCACGAGAAGATCGTGGGTTCCATCCTTCCAAAAGCCATGACAGGTACATGAAGGGCATGTTTCAGGGGACCTCAAACAGTCAGCATGGATTGATCAAGGCCAGCTTGTGGCTGAGCAACCTGATTGTCCACTAAGAGGACACCTCTAGTTCTGTGGCTGGAGGGAAAGGAGCAATTTCAACACAGTATCTTGGATAAGATATTTGGATAATCAGTTGCTCCAAGGCCCTGATGTCTCTCTTGATTGCCCTCAGGTTTCTGGTTGTTGGCACTTCATCACTGCCCACAACCTCCCCTCACCTGCGTCCTGCACTTGCTTCACCCTTTTGCTGGTTTCCTAAAGCTCCCTGTGTCACTGAAATTCAGGAATGAAACTCCTGAACACCAATGAAGTCTTAGGCAGGAGTTACTTTATTATGGTGCCTGGTGCAGGAGAGATAGCTCCTGCCTAATGAGCACCCCTGGCTGAATGTGGGAAATGTATTTCTTAGACAAGATATTCATCAGGAAAGTGCTGCAATTTGTCCACCTTTGTTCATTGTTCATTGTCCCTGGTCCACACTGAGCATTTTTGCATGTGAATAGCTCTCTCTTTTGCACACTTTTATTATGAATATTGTTGCTGTTACCTTTAATTTTCTTATCTCACTGCTGTTTCCAGTAAATTGTTCTTATCTCAACCCGTGATTGTTGCCTTTTGTGCCTCCTATGGAGGTGGGGAAGGGGGTAGCTCATGGTCTTTTTAGTGGGAGCACTAAACTGGGGAATACCATTCCTAAACCATGACAGTGGGGGACACAGCCAGGACAGCTGACCCCCACTGGCTCAGCCCACGTGGCATCATGATGCTCAATGTAAAAATCTGAGGGAAGAAGGAGGAAGGAGTGGGACATTTGGAGAGGTGGTGTTTGTCTCCCAAGCCACTGTTAATATGTGGTGGAGCTCTGCTTTCCTGGAAGTGTTTATTTTACTTTACTTGCATGCATTGCTTTTGTTTTCCCCATTAATCTGTCTGTGTCTCAATCCACCTGTTTTCTCACTTTTAGACTTCTGATTCTCTCCCCCATCCTACCAGGTGGGAGAGACTGAGCGACTTAGCAGAGTACTGGGGTTAAGCCATGACACCCACACAAGGCAACTACAACCTCTGATCCATGATACTTGGAATGATATCAAACTGAGGACTGCTGGATTGACTGTGGAATGCCTCAGCCTTGCAGGACCAGTGAAAGACTTACTCCAGGTAAAAAATTCCTCCAGAATTTGTTTTGGAGGTTGGCCCACTTCCTTATTGGCTTTTTACTGTAAAGACCGCCCAGACTTCCCAGTCCTGCTTGCTTAGCCAGCTGATCCTCCTCCTGGAAGCAGGAATAAAAGCCAGTCCTTGGCAGACACACAGCTCAAGTTGCTTTGGCACGTCTTGCTGTGGACTGCATGATGAGCAAGTCAATGCTGTTCCTCGGCTTCCTTCTTGCCTTCCTTGGTCTGGCTCTGCCAGGCATCCAGGGAAAAATCATCCCCCGATGTGAGATGGTGAAGATCCTACGTAGGAATGGATTTGAGGGCTTTGAGGGCAAAACTGTTGCTGACTGTGAGTATAATGAGCTGCCACTGGACCTCTCTGCCCCTACCACTCTTCTCCCTCTCAACGCCTTTGTGACCTTCCAGCAGTAATATTCTGTCCCTCCATTCCTTTGACTTCATCATCTCTCTTCCTCATCCCCTTCCTTGCTCCCTTGTATAGTTTACACAACAAACACCCATCCAGAGCTTTATCCTTCCAAGCACTTACCCATCCAGTTCTCAAGCTTACAATATCACCAGTTTAATTACTTCTTCACCACTTACATTCATCCTTAATCCTCCCATCTCTTTCTTTTTATTTACCCTGAGGCAAATATGGCATTTATTTAATTTATTGAACCTTGATGTTCTCCTGGGGGATCTCTCCTCCTCCTGCAGGGATGTGCCTGGTGAAATATGAGAGTGGCTACAACACCAAAGCGTACAACAACAACGGTCCGAGCAGGGACTACGGCATCTTCCAGATCAACAGCAAGTACTGGTGTAATGATGGCAGGACCCCTGGATCCAAGGATGCCTGCCATATCAGTTGCTCAAGTAAGTGGTGGGACAGAACAAAGAGCCTTTGTCTGTCCGGACACAGAACTCACCTGATCTGTCCATGATACCTGCCCAGCAGCCACTCCAGGCATTTCTCTCCACGTGTCCTTCTACTCATCCATCTTCTCAGTGTCCCACCTTCCCTTCCTGATGAACACTTTTCCTTCTGCCAATCTGCCTCTGCTCTTCCTCTGGCCCTCTTTCTTCCATACTCACCATTTCTCTTTTCTCTACAGAATTGCAAGATGATAACATCGAGGATGATATTCGGTGTGCCAAGAAGATTGCTCGAGAGGCTCATGGCCTCACTCCCTGGTAAGGCTGTTTGCAGTGGACACTGGGGAAGAGTGGGCAGAGGAGATAAAGAAACATCCTGCTACTAACTGGGGGTAGGGAGGGAGGGAGGGAGCAATGGGTGAGAAGCTGTATTTGGTAAAGGTTAGCACCTCCTAGAGCAGAAAGTAGTGAGGAGTCCTGACTTTCAGCACTTGCTCTAGCTCCCTAAATTTTCCTTGGTCTCCCAGAGATCCCCCTTTTTGTTCTCTTCCCCAGCTCCCTTAGATTCTTTCATGCCCACCTTTCTTCACCCAAGGCTCTCAAAGACTAAGCAAGTGTGTTTTTATAACCAATTCAATCCTGAAATTGCATAATGTATTTGTTCTCCAGGTACGGCTGGAAAAACCACTGCCAGGGCAGAAACCTGAGTTCCTTTGTCAGGGGTTGCTAAATCACTCCACAGGCATCGATTGTTTTCTCAGCACCACCAGAGGTGAAGAGTGGGACTGTTTGGAAAGGAGGCTACAGAAATGGGTGGGTGTGGGGACTTAAAAGCAGCATATTATTGAGGTAGAGAGCCTGCTGGCTACGCTGACCCTGGGAGGCCTTTGCACTGCTGCAATGCAAATAGAGAATTTAGAGCTGGTGGCTTAATACAAACAAGGCTTAGCAGCAGGGCACTACATGAGGAATTTCAGCCATTCACTTGCATAATCCCAACCCATTCTGTTGCCTTGACTAACAAGGTTTAGCAACATTTAGTGTTTCTCTCTCTTTTTGTGTCTTTCTTTATTCTCCTTCATCTCTCCATTCCTCCAGTCCTCCCTCCCCTTCCTTCCTTTTTTAACCCTTCCTTATTGGAGTGTCTGAAGTGAGGAAACACAAAAACTGATGAATGCTGTATAAGACCTGCAGAATTGTGTTGCCTTATGACTCTGATAGTCGTTGACTGCCTTGGGGAGCACAATTCACTGACAGAGAGACAAAAGAAACTATGATGAAACACAACCTTGCTCCTTACATTTATCTGAGCATCTGCTCCTGGCTGGTGTGAGGGACAGGGCACTGAAGCATATGGAGATCTGGCCCAGCTGAATGCAGCTTTTCTTGTCATCCTTTGAGGAAGCTGGTCAAGCACAGCCTAGAACGCAGGCAGCATCTCTGTGAGGAAACTGTTGGGAAAGGGAAAGGAAAATGTTTTGCCATTTAGTTAATAAGTCCTTTTCCCAGGCAAAGGCTGGATCCAGGAACTGTGCACAAATGGAAGGTGATGCCACTGAAACCGTGTTTGTTTCTTCATGTGCTTTCTGCTGCTGCTTTGGGGAGCAGTGACTGCTTTGATGTTTATGCAATAAAAGGATGCTTAAACTCTTGTCTTGTGTGAATGTATAAACCAACTATGAAATGCATGTTTGTTTAGATGGATGAATCTTTTAAAAAAATGCTCAAAGTAGCCTTGCCAGAAGACCCTCTTCCCAGGTACAGGGCAGGAATTGGCTCTTTCCCCTCCCATGATCCAAAAGACTTAATTCCCTTATCAAGTAACTCGGGGCAGAGCTATTTTACACACTGTGACATTTTTAAGAAAACTCAAAAAGGTTTTCTCAAGTCAGAGCCTTACCTTGTCACTGTCTTCAGTGCAGATATTTCCATCTACTGCAGGATTTGAGCAAACCTTCTTGTGCAGGGTTTTGGCTTGTGGGTTCAACCCTGGTAAAGGGGTGCTTTCTGTCTACCTTAATATTAAGACCATGTGTGCATCTCTAAGGGCCATACTCAACAAGAGAAGATCAGGGGTTGTGGAAGTGAACTCTCAGCAAATAAAAACATGTCTCTGCTGTGGACTGATGGATCCTGCTGCAGCCCCGTAACCCCGGGTCCAGGCAGGAGAGAGGCTGAGCACAGGTGCCCAGTTGTGGTGGTGCATCCTCCCCTGTGCCCTCCTCATCTCAGGGGCTCCTCACAAGCCTTGACTGTGCAGTTGCCCCAGCGGGGCGGGGAGAGGGGCAATAGTGAGGGGGGGAGAGGGGCAAGA
>VYXB01009391.1:402420-446619 GCA_013397135.1 Pachyramphus minor | reverse complement strand
TGAAAGGACCCATCAGGCTTGGAGAAAAAGGGTGGTTTTACGGGGGGGGGGGGGGGGCGGGGGGGGGGGGGGAGGGAGCGGCGGGGGGGCGGGGAGAGGGGCGGAGCGGGACGGGGAGCGGTGAACGCAGTTTTTGGCTCGGCTCGGCGGCAGGAGGTGACCTCGGGGGGAGTCAGACCCCCTCCCGGCCCGGCTGGTTTGGGACCCTTCTCAAGGCCGTGCCTGTGCGGTGATGGAGCGGGAGCGGGAGGTGGAGGCGCGGGAAGCGTGCGAGGAAGAGGAGGACGGCTCTGAAGAGGTTTCCCGAGGAAGGAGGTGGGTAGGGACACCCACCCTAGAGGGAGGAGGCTGCACACGGGGGGTGTGCGAACCACGGGGTGTCGAGGAGATGGAGAGACCTCGGGGGTCCCCGCCACAGTCCCTGCCCGCGCCCCGCTGGGCAGCCCCGCTCGCCCTCCCTCCTCCTCCACTTCCCAGGGCAGATGTTCCTCCTGGAGATCCCCACTAGGTGGGTCCCGCGGCCTTGCGGTCCATGGAAAGGCTCTTCTGCACAGGCAGCAGCGGGAATGCGGCTCCTGGTTCTCCCTTGGGGTTTAGAGGGGAACGAGGGCCGAGGGAGAAGCTGGAACACGCGAGGACCTGCCTCACAAGGAGACGGGGCTGGACCCCGCAGCAGAAATGATTTGACTTGACTTTGCATCAAATGCAACAGAGTGGTGTAGGAGGGGCCATGTTGCTAGTTTAACCCTGGTGGAAGATGCCCCCGCCCATGTCAGGGGGGTTGGGATAAGATGATCTTTAAGGTTCCTTCCAACCCAAACCATTCCGTGATTCTCTGAACCCCTTTACAGCCGGGGGCGCTCTCCTCCAAAGTGCATCAAAACTGGATGGAGCAGCTGCAGGAGTTACGCTCCCATGCAACCTCCCTGCTGTGGGCAGGGACCAGCTCGCTCCTGGTCACTCCCTCCTGGCCCTCGGCACAGCCGGCTCCACACCCGGCGAGTCGTTTCCCTCCCCAGTGGAATGGGGAGCAAAGGAAATGGGGAAGAAGGCAAAGGAGAGGAAGCTGTGAGGCAGGCAGCGTGGTGGGTGCCATGGGTGCAGCAGCACCCTGGGATGCACGGGGTCGAGTGGGGCACAGGTGGTCACACCAACTGTAACATTTGTAGGACCATTTACAGTGGGACATTACTGTGAGACATTGCTGACAGTCTAGGACTGTCAGCAAAATAACTGAAGTGGTCTAATTACTTAGACCTCAGGAAAAGCTCCAGGAACAACAACTCCTCCTGCCTCAGTCCCCTGCTCTGAAAGGTGCTGATAACTTGGCTCTCTCCTTGCCTCAGCTCAGGAGTTACCACACCTGTGCATACCATTCACCCAGTTGGTCTTTCCCAAGCCCAGCTGGACTTGCCAGGACACAATCCAGTCCAGGCTTGTTGGGTTCCTGCATCCCCTGGCATCCTCCATACCCTGTATGCGGGAACCTCTGTAAGGGTGAGCAAGGGGTTGTTTGAGTGACCAGAGTCAGGCAAGGGTTTCCTCTGTGCCTCCAGAAAAGCAAACCAGAGCACTTCTTGGACTTACCATGATTTCATAGAGCTCTGAGACTGGGGTTTCCAGTCAGTGAAACGGACCCAGCCCCAAAGGCCAGTGATCACATGGTCTGGGGCTCAGGTGAGCATTGTGCACCAAATGAAGGTGAAATCCTACAGAGTCTCTGGGAACTGGCCAGAGCTGGGTTTTCCATCTCACCCCAAATAGTGTGATTCAGTAAATGCACATTGCTTCCCAGTGCTGGCTAGGAAAGCCAGGGGAACTGGGGAGAGAGCTGACCTGGGACACAGGCCCTTCTGTCTCAGAGACAGTGTGCCCAGCGCTGGGCAGCCTGTCCCACCCCCAGCCCAGGCAGCGGCACGCGAAGCACTCGCGCAGCTCCCCATGTGTTGGGTGAAGAGGCAACAGCTGCAGGGGCCCTTCTGCTGCCTCAGGAGCTGGGACAGCACCCAGAGCCAGGCTGGGATCTAAATTTAACCTCATGCTTTGTGTGTTTGGACATGCGAGTGCAGGCTCCAGTCCCCAGTCCCCCACCACCTCCCCATTGCACGGAGGACCCAGCGGAGCTCCAGCTCCGGGGACCTGAGGGAGAGGGGCTCGGCCGTGGGGCAGGAGGGGGAGAAACAGCTGGGGGAGGAACACCATGGAGCCTGCTTCTCCCCAGGATGACGTGAAGAAGAGGCAACAGAAGGAGAAGTCCAAGAAGCCGGTGCCACCGGTAGCCCCTCGACCGCCCAGGGCTCTGTTCTGCCTGACCCTGGAAAACCCTCTGCGGAAGGCGTGCATCAGCATCGTGGAGTGGAAGTATCCTCTGGCTGCAGGCACTTGGGAGCACATGTGTGTGTGCCTGGGAGCAGGGTGCTGGGTGTGGGTGCTGGGGGTCAGGAGAGCTGTCAACCTGCTTCAAGCCCGGGCTGGGTGTCTCGTCAGGTCTGTAAAAGGCAGTGAGGCACTCAGGGAGGTCTGGTGGGATGTGTTGGCTGTGCAAACTGGGGTGTGAATAGGCTGGTGGGGAGAGCTGGGGCTGAGGAGCAGGTCAGGCCATGGGGACCTTTGGTGGGGTGGTGCAGGGACAGGCAGGGACAGCCTGGGGAGAAGGGAGTGAACACACTGTGTGCTGGGGAGAAACGGGACAGCTCGCTGAGAACAGAGGGCTGAGGAGGGGGCACAGTGCCCATCCTGGGGTGGGGATGGGGTCAGACTGGGGGAGCTGAGGGTGGAGCTGGGGACAACAGGTCACCTGGGGAGAGAGGTTTGGGGTGGGTAACAAGACCATGGTGGGTTGCTTGAGATGTCTCTTTGTATGTATCACTTCATGCCTGATCCCACAGCTGTGCTCTGCACTGGTTGGGGGGCTGGCCAGTATCCCCCATATCCTTGCTGACACTGTTGTCCTCTCAGCTCCTCTTCCCATCACTCCCTGGGACAGGTGAAGGCTTTTGAGGGTGATACTGCTCAGAGGGAGAGTCTCTCTGTGTGTCTTTGACTTAATGCAGGGATGGGATTTGGGTGTTGCTCTTTCATTTTTTTCACTGAGGCATTTTAGCTCAGAAATACCAAAATGCCTTATTTCTGCCATGCATCCAGGAACTATTGCTTTGCTCACCTATATTTTGTGTAAGGAAAGAGAATGGGAAATGAAACACTTCACTTTGATTTCAGCAAAACATTTGGGCTCAAGCAAAATGATGGACTCTGGGAAGTGGGATCAAGTTCTTCCACCATAATTTTCTCATTTCAGTTGCTGAAACTTATCTGTGTGTTTCTGGCCTTGGTGGGATGACCCCATCACTGGCCAGGCTTCACTCCTCTTGGAGGTGGCTTGGTCATCTTAGAGTGGCTGTGTTGCTGTGCACACAGTGCCACGGGGACACCAAACCATGCCCAGGGAGTGGTTGGCAGGTATGAGGGTGTGCTCACAGCTCTGCTGCTGCTGGAGTTTGAGCCCTTGTTCCTTTACTGCAGAGGGACTCTCTGTCCTTCAAAGGAGCAGGAGCAGAGCCAAAATTGGGGAATTATCGTTTTCTGTTTGTCTAGAAAGAGAACTGGGCTGTTCTACGAGCACATGGAAGGGAACTGTGCCTGTGTCTTAAATAGGCACTGAGTAGAGAAGAAACTTCTGCATCCACCCAAGTGGCAGGGGAAGAGCTGGAAATAGGACTTGCATCTTCCAGCATGCTCCAACACATTCCTCCCCCTGGGCCAGCACATGCCAGAGCCAGTGCGTAGCACAGTGGGGGTCTTTCCCACAGCAGTGCTCTGGAAGGGGAGAGGGGAGGGGAGAGGTGGATGCCCCACCAGAAGGGTGGCATGTGCAGGTGGTTCTGACCTGTGCAGGACAAATGGTCCAGGGAATCAGGTTTCTCCAGCGCCTTGGATGTATTTATACCCAGATGCACCTGGCTGCCCTCGCTCAGGGATCAGGGTGTGCGAGGCACGACAGGGTCGTTCCAGTTCCTGTGGGTTGTTATGGTCTGCAGGGCCAGGCAGGCTGCCAAGGGGAGATTAGCTGTGACCATCTTCTGTGGGGATACCTGGCCCCTGGGTTCAGCCACTGCTGCTGTATAGCTGCTGCTGTCAGAGCACAAAGCTGAGCCACAGGAGTGGGACAGGGTCTTTTTCAGGCAGCTGGAGGCGGGGGAGCATCGCTGCACACAGCCCAAGGAGGGTGAAAGCCAGGCTGACTCAAAGCAGAGGGGGTTTTAGGCTGAAATTTGCTCACATCTCAAAAAATGTGTGTTAGAACAAGGAAATCTGGGTGTTCTGCAACTTAATGGGTGTTGGGTGTACAAGATCTCGTTCAGCACCTCGATAATTATTGGGACATGTGATGTCACCCTGGTATTCCAGGTCATTTTGCAGCCAGGAGGACTTCAAGGCAGATAGATGAGGAGTCTGGGGACCCTGGGGGGCCACAGAGCTGCAAGACTCTAAGGCCTAATTCCCTCTGCAAGGGAGATATGGGGAGCCTTGAATGCTTTGTGGTGGGAGACTGTTGGAGAGAAAGAAATGAGATTGCAGGACAAGTAGATGAGGAGGATGCTGAGGCTCTGGCTCAGTGGCAGGAGGCAGAGACACTGTGCCTGGTGGCGCTACATGCTTCTTTTTTTGGTTAAATCTGTCCCACTGCATTTCTACCTAATAACAGTGCCAGACTCCCAGAGTCAGAAGCAGCAAGTGGATTCCAGCTCCAGTTACAATCGAGGTCACCCTTCAAGGAGAGCTCATCTCACCCTGTCCGAGCAGGCAGGAAAGCTTCCAACCCCTGGGCTCTACCCCATTGCCTACAACACAAAGGGGAACAGCTTTTCCATCTGACTTCAGTTTTTAAAGTGTCACCAGGTTGATGGATAGAAAGGTTCAGAAAAGGGAAAAAGCCTGGGATGAGCCCAGGACACACCTGACTGCACTCAGCCAGCTCAGCAGGCTGGTGTGGATAGAATGCTCCCCCAGGTGCCCCTTGCCCTGTGATGCTGGGTTGATGTGGCCACCAAAGCCCAAGGCAGGCCTCAGGGATGGATCCTGGGGGGATCAGAGAGTGAGGGTCCCTGAAGTGAGAGTCTGGCTGAAAATAGGGTCCTGAAGCCAGGGTTTGAGCTCTTTGGGAGCTTCAGGAAGATGGTATCTGGAGCTTGACCATGAGGTTTCAGTGGCCCAAGCAGAGCAGTGACAGCAGCAGGAGCCTGGGAGTGACCAAGCCCTGGATCTTCATAGGGAAATAGCAAGTCACCCCACTTGCTCTGAGGTGTCTTGGGGCCCAAACAGCACAGTTCCACCTTGAAAGGAGTGTCACAGTCTTGAGGCTGAGCACTGTTCATTCCCAGCACCAGGCACTCCTGGGGACAGTCACAGGAGCACTGCCTGCACTGGTGCAGTGAAGCTGTGAGGACCCCTTGTGATGCTCTGCTGGAGGGGATCCTGCCCCTAGATACCTTCCAGTCAGGGACACAGCCCACCTGAGACCTGAGCAGCAGCTGCTGCTCAACAGTGTCTCCCTTGTGGGTGCTGAGTGCAGAGGGAACCAGGGCCATCATGCTCCAGAGGGAAATGCTTTGGTTCAGTGCCTACATTATATCAAGTCCTGACCCTTCAGGTTGATTTACTGAAGGACGAGGAGGGAGAAACTGCCAGCTCTCCCATCCCTTTGTTATTCCTCCTTTTGGTGCAGCCCTTTGGTTTGTGCTCCCTCCCCTTCTGTCCTGTGCCAAAGCTGCCCCTCTGTGCTGTGCCCAAGCCCTGCAGCACCTGAGGCTGTGCTGAGGCTGAGATCTGACTGCTCTGTCTCTGCTCTGCCCCAGGGGGAGGTTGGTTCCCCACATACCCAGGCAGGGCAGGGGCAGGGCTGCACCTGCTGTTTCTTTCCTGTCTCCACTCCTTAACACTTCCTCTCAGACCCTTCGAGATCATCATCCTCCTCACCATCTTTGCCAACTGTGTTGCCCTGGCCATTTACCTGCCCATGCCTGAAGATGACACCAACATCGCCAACTCCAGCCTGGTAAGGGACATCCCTCTTCACTGTCCTGGGCAGCTGAGGGCTCCTTTTGAGGGTTTTGCAGGCTCTGCAGGGCTGGTCTCTTGCTGTGGCATGGGTGCAAGGTGGGCAATACCTGTGGTGAGGGCACCTGCTGCTGCCCAGGGGTGCAGTCAGACAGTGCTGGTCCAGCCAGAGCTGCTGCAGAGTCAGAGGGAGGAGTGGAGGGGGAGGAGAAGTGACTGCAAAATGGGTTTTCCTTCCAACCCAAACCAACTCTGGATTGAGATCAAAGGCAGCACATCAGTGGGTGAAGTGCACAGGAGGGAAGAATTGATGCCAATGAAAGAGAAAACTTCCCTTTGTTTTCGTTGTGACACTTTGAAAAGGAAACACCCTGTTCCAGAAAGGCTCAAATGGTTTGTCTCAGCATTTATGGAATAAATTTTTCTGACCTTTCCTTTCAAAACTGTATTTTAGTTTTGTTACTTTATGGGGGAAAAAACCCTATTTCTGTTAAGCAGAAAGGTCACTCCTTTCCAATCATTCTGGTTTTTTTCCTCAGTCACTCCAGTTTGTCTGGAATATGTTGTTTTGATGTGGTACAAATCAATAGTTTGTGCTATTTTTAATTTGCCAGCCCTTTCCACTCTTCAGATCTCCACTGTGGTTCAATCCACATTGATTTCCGTTAAGAGACTGAGTTTGGTGACTGAATCAAAACATCTAAATGCACATTTCAATGAAATGTTCTCTCCTGCTGGTTTTGGGGCTCCTCAGGGTAAATCCCTGTGGAGGGTTAATTCCTGGGGTGTTCTTTCATCCTCCTGGCCTGTCTGACCATCTTCCCTAATCCCTGTGGACTGAGGGACACTGGTTTTGGTTTCTTCCCTGGCCAAGAGGACATAACATGGTTTGGAAGGTGCAGTTATCTCAGGTGAGAGGTTAAAGAGGCAAAGTAAAGCTGGGGCAGGTTGCCCACGGGAAGCAGGAGATGAGGACAATGGGGATGAGAGAGTTTGGAATGGGGCTAAGACCAGGCACATGTGAGGGCAGAGCTGGGGGAGGCCCAGCAGCGTGTGGCACTGTGGCATGACGGGGGGATGAAGTGGCAGTGGCCTCACAGGGCTCCCAGACAGGGGCTGATGCTGCCCAAAGACCAAGAGCCTTTTCCATGAGTGCGAGGCAGGGGAGAAAGGACTGAGCCCTGTCAGGGAGAAATGAAATTCCTTCTATTTCTACTTACTGCATATTAGATTACTTATGCCATACCCTATTGGGGGATTTTCCAGCCTGTTGCCATGCCAACAGCCCTTGGTATCAGGAGCCTGGCAGCCCCAGGCTGCTCTTCTTTCATCCCTGCTTGTGTGTGTCCCTTTGTCACCAAGTTCTGGTGGCTTTGTATGAGCAAACCCAGCTGAGAGCTGAGCCCCATCACCTGGGGCATCAGGCTGTGCTTGGCAAGGGCCTGCAGGGACTGAACAAAGGCTTGTTGAGGCATTTTTTCTGCAGCAGAGAGGTGCTGTGATGCACTTAATCTCTCCCTGACCCTTTTTTAATTGTCTCCGTTGCCCAGTCCTCTGGGATACAGGGTTGTATCTCAGCCCTGGGATTAAGGAATTTCTGTGTTGTAAAACCTGAACGCAGCCTCAGGCACAGTTCAGTGACAGGAATATGAGCATCTGAGGGGGGGTCAGGAGTCCCACCCCTCCACCTGCTCTGGAGGGTTCTAACTGCTTGTGAGTCCTGTGGGATGTCTGTCACTCCAGGACTGTCTCATGAGCACTGAAAACAGAGATGTTTGAGCAGCCCCCCAGTCCTTGAGCAAAGCACTGTTCATCTGCCGTAGGATTCAAGAGACCCTCCAAGGAATAACAAGTCACCTTTTGATTCTGAGCAAGGGTGTTTTCAGAGGAAGATCCTGCTAGTCAGAGACCCTGGAGCCTGAGTCTGTCCTGCTGGAAAATCAGGGCATGGGATTGGCTTTGGCAGTGCTGGATCCTGGCACTCCCCAGTCTCAGCAGCTGCAGGGCTGCTGTAGCTTGCAGTGAGCTTCCTCTTTCTCCTCCTCTGTTTGCACCAGCCCACCACACCAGTGGCTGCTGGCATGGCTCTGCAGCCCCTCTGTACCTGAAATGATCCTCATGACAGTTGTATTTGCATGGGATTGCAAGGGCAGGCTTTGGGGAACAGCCTTGGTGGCATCTGTCATGGATAAGGGTGGGAGGTGAGCAGTATTGAGTTGCCCTTGCTAAAACTTTAAAGACAGAGGCAATGCCAAGGTCTTTGCTCTTCCCATGGCTGCCCTCAGATCCAAAAGGAACTGGTAATTGTGTGGGTGACAGTCACAGGGGGACACTTGGCACAGCCACTGCTTTTGAGTATGTTAATTGAGCCAGTAATGCTTCTGTCTGAACCCTGACTCCAGCTTCTTAAAAGGAGAAGATTTTCCTTGTGGCAGGGCATGGGGACCCTGGGAAGAAGGTGTGTTTGCAGCACTGCAGCATTCCCCAGTGGAGACCCAGTCCTGGTTTGGTCTCAGAGAGATGTTTCTGCCTTTCTGGAGGCAATTCCCTGGAGAGCCCAAGCAGGGATGCTCCTTGCCCTTCAGGGGGTGTAGGCTGAAGAGAGAGACCATGGAACATCAGAAATATAAATAGCTTCATGCAACTGGCTGCTTCTGAGGGCTTTTAATCCCAGTCTGGAAGGGCCACTGGCAGCAAGGGCAGTGATGGCAGTGACAGGCAGAGCCAGATGGGCACAGGCAGCTCTTGGCTGTGCTCCAGGGACACATGAGCTGTCCTGGCTCTGCGTCTGCAGGACCATGCCGAGCCCCTGCAGTGTCAGGGGGTGCCAGGTCCTGCCTGGAAGGGGGTGCAGCACCTCTGCCCAGTGAGTCCCCCGGCCCATTTCTAGCAGCTCACTTTGCCAGGCAAATGTCTGGCCTCAATTCCCTGGGAGCTTCCCTAACACCCCAGGCACAGGGGAAGCCTGGCTTGTCCCGTGGTGACTGTGTGGGGTCTCCAGGACAGAGCCAGCAAGTCCTCAGCTGGAGAGGATGAGGAGAAGGTGTCAGTGCTGCCTGCAGGAGGAAGGTTGTGATGGAGTGGGAGGGTGAGCAGCAGGGAGGAGAGACAGAGAGGAGCAGGCACCTTTGGGTGCGGGGTTGGGAAGCAGTGGCTTTACTGGAGCAGTTTGTAAGAACAGGTACCCACAGCCATGGGGCAGGGTCCTGGCAGGGGGCCATTGAAGGGGTGGGGGGTTCATACTGCAGGCCAGAAAGTGGCATGTGGTGACACAGCATGCCACCCCTCCCGTCCAGGGCAGCCAAGGTGCTGCCTGGTGTTTGTGGGGGATCACAGACAGGTTGGCATCAGGGACTGATCCAGAGTCAGGCCATGCACAGTGGGGACGCCAGGGGAGGTGACAGTCTGCTCTAATGGGGCTTCTTCTCCTGCCTTTGCCATCCCCAGGAGAAGATTGAATACGCCTTCCTGATCTTCTTTGCCATCGAGGCGATGCTCAAGATAATCGCCTATGGCTTTCTGTTCCACACGGATGCCTACCTCCGAAATGGCTGGAATGTGCTTGACTTTTCCATCATCACTCTAGGGTAAGGGAAAGATGGGAGGCTGCTGCTTGTTCAGCCTGTGCCAGACCTGTTCCCACATCCCATCAGGGACATCAGTTTTTCTAGTGACTGCAGGGGGTAACTCCTCAACTCTGTTCATGGCCTTCTCCCCTTTTCCTGCCCTGACATCCACTGGAATCCTCTCTGTTTCTTCCTGTCTGACTCCTTCATGCCTCTTAGATCTCCCTGCCTTGGAGAATGGGGGTGGTGTGCTTTGCACACAGGGGGTGGGAGGGCTCCAGCTCCCAGCAGTGGAACTGTGCCCGGGAGCTGGACTTGGCCCAGCGCTGCTCCCTGGGTGAGGCTGAGCGCATCTGGGCCTCCAACTCCTTAGCTCAGGTTTCTTGGTTTCTATTCTCACGCCCTTCTCTTTTTCCCTGTCCTTTCTTCTGCTTCTCCCCCTTCCTTCCCTGTGCCCTGGCTCTCTCAGGCTCGTCACCATGACCCTGGAGCAGGTCAATGCCAAGGAGGGAGGGACGTCGGGGGGAAAAGGCGGCTTTGACGTGAAGGCCCTGCGAGCGTTTCGTGTGCTGAGACCCCTGCGCCTGGTGTCTGGAGTGCCGAGTGGGTGCTGGGTGCCCTGCCATCAGGAAGGGCTGGCGGGTGGATGGAACCCCTGGCCAGGGTGGGGGAGCCATGGGATGGGCTTCTTGTTGTTGCTGGATCAAGCCCACCCATAAAGCAGGTGTAGAGCAGCCACAGGTTCTCCCTCATCCCTGCAGCTGGCAGTTGTCAACCCTGGGGATCTGCAGGTTGGCACACACCTGGCTGCCTCCATGGCTGCTGTGAAGGGGGCCAGGACATTGCTCTGGTTTCTCAGGGCAGGGATCTCCTTCTTCCATAACTCATGTGCAGCAGAACAAATGGAGGGGCATGAAGCAGCCTCCAGCACTGCCTGGCTGTGCTAAGCTCTTGCACGTACTTGCATGGTGGGTAGAGAGAGGGTTTCTTCCTTCAGAGATGTCAGTCCCACCCCACCAGTGCCACTCACCTTGTGGCACGGGGCTGCTTGTCAGTGGGGCTGGCAGGGATGCAAGGTGCACACAAAGCTGTTTAGGAAGCGGTTGACCTCTTCTCCCTTCTGCTTGGTGCAGGCCTTCAGGTCGTCCTGAACTCCATCATCAAGGCCATGGTGCCCCTGCTCCACATTGCCTTGCTGGTCCTCTTCATGATCATCATCTACGCCATCGTTGGGCAGGAGCTCTTCAAGGGCAGGATGCACAAGACCTGCTACTACCTTGGGACAGGTGGAGCTGTGTCAGGGGGGGAAGGTGGCAGAGATGTCTCTGTGGGGCTGGTGGGACTGAAGGATGGTTGATAGAGCACACAGCTGGCTGTGAGGGGCTGGTGAAATGGGCCCCTTTTGCAAGGCTTCTGCTGAAGGCGGGGTGCAGGGGTGGGTGGAGGCTGCTCTGTTTGGCCTGACCTGCTGCTCACTCCATGGCTTTGCCCCTCAGATGTGATTGCCACGGTGGCAGCAGAGAAGCCAGCCCCGTGCACCAGCTCCGGCCACGGGCGGCACTGCACCATCAACGGCACCGAGTGCCGCGGCGGCTGGCCAGGCCCCAACAATGGCATCACCCACTTCGACAACTTCGGCTTTGCCATGCTCACTGTCTACCAGTGCATCACCATGGAGGGCTGGACTGAAGTCCTCTACTGGGTAGGCTCCAGTGCTCGGGCTTGGTGCCCAGCTTGGCAGAGGTGAGGCTGGTCTCAGCGAGTGCCCTCCTGGACACAGGATGCTGTGGCAGGGCTCAGACTCCTTGCCAGTGAAAGACAACCTGCCCCACCAACCTTCTTACTGTGGTGCACATCCCATAACACACCAGGCATGTCTCTGCATCCTTGCAGGCACTGCCTAAACTGTCCTTGCTCCTTGGGTAGACAGGAGAGTGCTCCAGGTCCCACCTTTGTGAAGGGGTGTGGGCCAGGCCCAGCAAAGACTGGTGGGTGCCCCTCCCCAAGTTTTGCAGTCCTTGGGAGACTTGTGCTGAGGGTTGGGCTTGGGGCTGATGCTTAAATCTGCTCCCCAAATGCTTGGGTCTGGCTTTACCTCTGCTAAAACCAGATGCAGAGTTCTAAGCAGCCAGAGCTCAGAGCCAGGTCTGTGTGCCACCCACCCCAAGCACTCCCTTCAGGGGGGGCAAAGATCACAGAGGCTGTTGAGGGGCCCTAAGGGGAGACAGCAGGAATTGCCTTCAGAATACTTCACCTGCACTTCTCCTTGCCAGGTAAATGATGCCATGGGAAATGAATGGCCTTGGATCTACTTTGTCAGCCTTATCTTGCTTGGCTCCTTCTTCGTGCTCAACCTGGTGCTGGGGGTGCTCAGTGGGTAAGTGTCACCCTGTCCTTTCTCTTCTAGCAAAGGAGTTTTAACTGGTTTGAACTACACAAAGAAAAGCCTGGGAAAATTCTGATCCTTTTCCTGCCTCATTCCTGTCCCTTTTTTATTTTTGCATGCCTAGAGAACCTGATCCATGAGTTGCTTTTTTTGTTAGTGTCCACGAGTGCCTGAGATTTCAGCTCAACTCCCAACAGAGAAACCTTTTCCCTGTGGCACAAGCAAGTGTCAGCAAGCCCAGCCTTGGAGTACATGATGTGGGGATTGTGTTGTGTTCTGCCAGCACCCACAGCAAACAAAGCTGAGTGGGGAGCAGTCATCACCCCTGTGGGTCTGGACACTCCTCACTGGCACCCCCAGCTGCCATCCTGCTGTGAGCACAAATGATTTGTGTGCTTGTGGCCAGCCTAAGGAGGACATCTTTGACATGAGTGTAAGGGATCCAAGAGAATGATTGTTAGTCTAATTAATGCTTCAGCAGTCTTCCAAATACACCAACGAGCTCTCATCAGCCTGTTATAATGATTGTAGCACTTCTAGGCCAAACTCAGTAAGTGCTAATTCCCCCAGTAGAACAGTTAAATACCTGAGATGTGATAACCTACCATGCGTTGCTGTGTGGCTGCCACCACCCCAATTTTGTTTCTGGGAAGTGTGTGTTGTCCTTGGGAGTAAGGGGGACCTTTCTCCTCCAGTCTGTGTGGGGTTAGGGTCTGTTTTATATGTTTCCCACATGTGCAAGTGGATCACACTCATCTCTGTTAGTTCACAGGGTCAGTTATACCCTAATTACTTGGATTTGTTAGGCCTCTTCTATGGCAAGTACCATACAACTGTGAGGTTAAAAAAAATTGGATATTAATATAAATGAAACAAGTTTAAAAGCACAAGGTAGACCACAGGAACCTGACTCTTGTGTGGAGTTAATTGTAACAGCAGGATGAGCTGGACTATAGTCATCTAATTCTGGAGTAAGCTGTAGGCACAGCAAAGGTTCTGAAATACTTTTGCAAATCTAGCTAAATTATGCTTGAGATCAGGAAAATTATTGTTATAGTGTCTAAGACCTATTAACACATGGCAACACCAGCATGGCTGGGCAGCAGCTCTACAGTCCTGCCAGATACCAGGAGAGAAAAGAATTGAATTGAGACAGAATGAGAAGAGTGGACAAGGACATTGGCAGCATTGCCCTTTCCATTTTACTGGAAAAGAGTGCCCTGTTTACCTGCCATGTGATGAGCTCACCTTCCCCACATGGAGAGTTTGGGGCAGGTTCCTGCCCCCCAGATGGGTGAGACCCCACTCTGAACCTGAGGAGCTGCTCCAGCCTCCAACATCTGGTGTCAGTTGGCTTTTCCAGCTGTAGGTCCCAGAGAGCAGCAGTGGTGAGGGAGAAACCTTGCCTGTCATCAGGCATCAGGTGATGGTCTTGCACTGTGGAGCAGGGCCAAGAAAGGGGAAGGTCACTGGAGCAGTCCAGGCAGGGTACTTCAGGATTTCAGCTTTCCACAAGGCCTGGCCTGGCACAGAGCTGTGGTCCCTGACCTCCACGATGTCCCCTCCCGGGTCTCACTCTGCTGCTTCCCTTGTCCCAGTGAGTTCACCAAGGAGCGTGAGAAGGCCAAGTCGCGGGGAACGTTCCAGAAGCTGCGGGAGAAGCAGCAGCTGGAGGAGGATCTGAAGGGCTACATGGACTGGATCACCCACGCAGAGGTCATGGACAGTGATCGGGCCCGGGGAGAAGGTACCAGCTCTGCTTGGTCACAGACCCTTAGTGTGAGAGTTGGGTTCCTAACACCATCCTAGGGAGGCAAGTGGAAACCTCTGGAGAAGTCACAAAGACATGTTTTGCTTGAAAACCCATGAAACAAAAACCTTTGACTTCTGCAGAATGGTTTCCTTCCTCTTTTTTTTTTTTTTTTAATTTCCCAAATAATTTGTTGAATCTGATCCAAACCGGCAATATCTTGGTCCTGATGCTAAATCTCCACCTCAACCACTATATTTAATATTTACAGACTACAAGCAAGGCTTGAGTCTCCTTTGGCAAAGAGGCACTTGGAATGGCCTTGAGGAGCATGAGGAGTGTGTGCCTTTGGTGTACAGGGGCACAGTGCAGGGTCAGGAGCTCACACACCAACAGATGCATGAATTTCTTGCCATCACTTGACAATTTCAAGGGATTAGAAGTGCCTCAGGAAAGCAGGTGGATATACAGACACCTAGATGAAGGCTCAGCAAGGCCTGGGGGGCTCTACCACAGAGCTGCAGTGTCTGCTGTGCCACCCTGCCTGGTGAAAGCTCCTTTGATGCCTCAAGCTGAGTGATCCATGTGTGCAAAGAGCCTTGGCAAACAGTGGGACAGACAAAACACCTCTTCCACGGGTGTGGCCTGTGTTCTTACAAACCCCTGTTGTTCAGCCTGTGCTCAGATCACAACTGGCCCCAGTTTTCTCTGTGCTGGAGTCCCTGCTGCTGTCCCTGTCTGGGCTGCAGCTGCTCTTGCTGCAGGGCAGGTGCTCCTGGTGCCTCCTGCTTGGTTTGCTCCTGACCCTCAAAGCCTTGTACCCGAACTTTAAATGCTGGTTCCCTGGGGTGGCACTGCTTGAGTTCACTGCTGGTAGGGAACCTCTTCCTGGTGTGCTCCTGGAAGAGGTTCCTTCCCACATGTTCCTCCCAAAGGGCTCCAAGAAATGCCTGGAATGTGATTCCCCCCTAGGTATGATGCCATTGGATGAAGGAGGATCAGAGACAGAGAGCTTGTATGAAATCGAAGGCATGAACAAGTGGATTCTCTTCTTGTAAGTATGCTCTGGCTGAACCACCTGCTGCTCTGCACAGGGGCTTGTGCTGTGTCTCACTTGGTGGCCCAGCTGGGCCAGGCTTTCCTGGCCAGCCACCAACTTCTAGGAGAGAGCCAGGGGCTGGTGCTCAGGTGAAGATGCGAACATCAGGGCAGCAAACAGGGCTGGCAAAAAGCTCTTCAAGGTGAACATCTGCCATGGGACCAGGCTCCAAGCATCCTCTCATGGCCCATGCAGCACAGCAGGTAGTTTAGGAGCTGTGCCTGTAGCCCCCAGGCAGAAGGGCTGAAAGCCAAAATGAAGCCAGGAGGTGTTTGTGGGAATGAACTGCAGTGCCTCAGTGAATGCATTGAGTTCCAGGGGCAGGTTATGGTCCTCATCCCTTTTCAGGGAAGACCCCTGGAGGAGGGAGCAGGAGTGGATTTGCCCTGCAGGCACAGCCCAAGGACGTGGGGCTGGCCTTGCTGATCCTTTGCCGTCTCTCCAGGCGTCAGTGGAGGCGTTGGAACCGGATGTTTCGTAGGAGGTGCAGGGATGTGGTGAAGTCGAAGTTCTTCTACTGGCTTGTCATCCTGATGGTGGCACTGAACACCCTCTCCATTGCCTCTGAGCACCACATGCAGCCAGAATGGTTGACAGTGGTGCAAGGTAAGCAAAGAGCCTGAGAGAGAGGGAGGGCCCTGCATACCCTGGAGACAGGTGTGAGCTCTTTACTGTGGATGCAAAGCCACACTGGCATGGCACAGAGGATGTTAACACACACACACACACACACAGACTGCACACAGTACATCCTCACTTCACTGTCACACAACTCACACCAAACATGCACAGTGTGTGTGCTCTTAGGGACGTGAGTTTGCATGGGGAACACACAGAGAGAGTGTAAATTGTACCATAAACACACGTGGCACACTCATGCAGTGCAGCCACACACATTTATGCATGCAGCCACACTGCCTGCACCTCCACCCACACACACAGAGGCACCTGGAGCACAGGTGGGCACACAGGTGGGCACACACGTGCACACACCCAATCCACAAGCCCGCCATGCATGGCCTCACACATCAGCCCTCTCCTCATCCTCATCCTCCTCTCCTGTGTGCTCCCTGAAAAACAGCTTGGTGGGCAGAGCAGCACCGCCCTCCTTCCCTGCCTGCCCTGCCCACGCTGGGATTGAGGTTGGATCTCCCTCCCCAGACAACTCCAACCGGCTGCTGCTTGCCCTCTTCGTGGCCGAGATGCTGCTGAAGATGTACGCGCTGGGGCTGCGCCAGTACTTCATGTCGCTCTTCAACCGCTTCGACTGCTTCGTGGTGTGTTCGGGGATCCTGGAGACCATCCTCGTGGAGCTGGGCACCTTGTCCCCCCTCGGCATCTCCGTGCTGCGCTGCATCCGGCTCCTCCGCATCTTCAAGATCACCAGGTTGGGGCGGGAGCTCTGTGGGCAGCTCATGGTGCCCAGGCACCACTCACGGTCCCTGGATGTGAGCCTTGTCCCCAGGGAACCCTCCAGCACTGAACAGAGCTGGTAGCTCTTGGGTGGAGCAACAAGGCCAAGCTGGGGGTTTCTGTCTCCAGGACATTGTTGGTTTCTGGGAGTGTCGAGAACAGAGCTGAGGTCCCACTCTACCTCTGGGTTCTGGGATGTTGTAAATGGGGGTGCTGCAGGCCAGGGCTTCTGGCTCCCCTTTCTGGCCCCAATGGACTGTGTGTTCACCCCTCTTCCCATCCTGCCTGCTGGTGCCCTGTGCAGGCAGCAGTGTATCTTGCCTGTCACACCATGCCTGCAGCTTCATTTCCTCCTCCTGGGGCCTGGCTGGAGCAGTCCCAGTGCCCAGCCTGGGTCCAGAGTCCCCCTTGCTGGGCTGCTGGCACATCACCTTGGGCCAGTTGGCCTGTTCCCTCTGCCTCCCTGGTCCTGCCCACAACCTTCCCCACTCTTTCAGCTCCCACACACTCCTGTCTCTCCTGTCCCCAGGTACTGGACATCTCTGAGCAACCTGGTGGCCTCCCTGCTCAACTCAGTCCGCTCCATTGCCTCTCTGCTCCTCCTCCTCTTCCTCTTCATCATCGTTTTTGCCCTGCTGGGCATGCAGCTCTTTGGGGGCAAGTTTGATTTTGAGGACATGGAAGTGAGACGCAGCACATTCGATAATTTCCCCCAGGCCCTCATCAGTGTCTTCCAGGTTTGGGGCTACAGGAAGGGCACTGGGGGGCTGGAGGGCAGGGGGCTGGGAGTCTCACCTGGGCTGTGGGTGCCCAGGCAGGAGCTGGGTCTCAGCAGGATGTGGGTTTGTGGGGGTGATGTGGCTTTGAGACACGAACAGGGAAATGCAGCTGGAGTCAAAAGCAGTAGTTCAGGTTCAGGGCTGAGCAGGGAAGAGGGTTTGACCGTGGGACTGGAGAGGTTGTAGGGTTTGGAACTAGATCCAGGAGGGCAGGATTGGTCTGTGGGCTACTGCTGTGCTGTGCTGCTCTTGAGTCTGTGTTAATTCTCTACTCCCAGATCCTGACTGGAGAGGACTGGAATTCAATCATGTACGATGGGATCATGGCCTATGGGGGCCCATCCTTTCCTGGCATGCTGGTCTGCATCTACTTCATCATCCTCTTTGTTTGTGGGAACTGTATCCTCTGCCTGCAAAGCCAGGCCCAGGCTCCCTGCACCCAGCCCCAGAGCTGCACAGGACTGGGAAGGGGAGAAGCTTCTGTCAGCATCTCAGTGCTTGCCTCAAGGTTTTCAGTTCAGAACAGCAGTGCAACAATGGGCTTCAGGGCTTGCACTGGTGGTGGCTGGGGTCTGGGATGTGGAGGAAAGCACACCTGGAGGAGGTCTGGATGCCCAGCAGGCAGAGACTCAGTCAGAGTGGGGGCAGCCAGCCCAGAGCTCAGTGCTCACAGGGTGCTGGGTAAAGATTACCAACCAGGGTTATCTAAAGGGCTCAGCTCCAGGAAGAATTCTCAGGGCACCCTGGACACCATGGACAGCTTTGACCACATCCTCCAGCCAGGAACCAAGTCCACATCCTTAGCACTGTTCCTGCAGATATCCTGCTCAATGTCTTCCTGGCCATTGCGGTCGATAACCTGGCTGAGGCCGAGAGCCTGACTTTAGCCCAGAAGGCCAAAGCAGAGGAACGCAAACGGCGGAAGATGTCCAGGTGAGCACTGCTGTCCCTGGCCAGGGGAGCTCCCAAACCTGGTGCTTTGGTGTGAGGGGACAGAATGGCATTGCCCACAGCCCCTGCCCAGAGTTCACTTCCTGCTCTTCCCTCCTCTCCGCTCAGAGGTTACCCGGAGAAGTCTGAAGAGGAGAAGCAGATGCTGGCAAAGAAGCTGGAGCAGAAAGCAAAGGGAGAAGGGATTCCCACAACAGCCAAGGTCAGTGCTGGTGGGGCTGGGCCATGTTGAGCTCCTGAGGAGGGACCAGGCTCCTCCTCCCACCAGCCAGGATGGACAAAGGCTTGGAGCCAGCCTGGGTCTGGACTCTTGGGCAGAGTCTCTCCTCACCTTTGCATCCACTGGTGATGGGGGCTCTTGGTGACTGGGGCTCTCTGGGCTCAGGCAGGACACGTTGCGTGGTGAAACAGCTCCATTGCTGGGGATCCTTTTCCTCCAGTTCATTTCCTTGGCCACAGCCCGACTGTCAGTGGCTGAGGAGGGCTGGTGTACACCAGTGTGAGGGGGGAGCAGAGCAAGTCAGAAGCATTCCAGATCTCCCTTGTGTCCACACCAGCACCCCCCATATCCAAACACCTCTGTTCAGCTGTGCTGACTGTGTGCTGAGCTGCCTCTGAGAAGCATCTCACCAGCAGCTACTTCCCTATCCACTTTCCAGAGATGCCCCATGGAAGCTCATATGGAGTTGCTCCATATCTTATTCCACCCCTGGTATATTTGCAGGGCCCCAGGCTCTGGCCCAGCACACATTCCCGTTTCCCATCCTTTTGGTGTTGCTCTTTGTTTTGATTGCAGCATCCCTGAGGTGTTTTCCCTCACCAGGCTCCAACCTGGGCCAGCACTCCATGTGCCTTTTTATGGGCCAAATGCAGAGATGCTGCTTGTCCCTCATGGCTTCCAAGATGAGAGGGTCTGTCCAACTGGCACATGAAGCTGCATGTCCTCTTCTCTGTCTCTCCCTTGTTTCAGTTGAAAGTGGACGAATTTGAATCCAATGTCAATGAGATTAAAGACCCCTACCCTTCTGCAGACTTCCCAGGTAAGACTTGTCCCTGGCAGGGCAGCAGGAAAGCTGAGGAGGCATTGCAGAGGGATGGTGTGTGAGAAACAAAGACTGTGGTGACCCTCTGCCAGCCTTGGGGTACTGAGGTCCTTCTGGCACAGATGCCAAATCAGGATCATGGGACTGGAAGATTGTCCATGAGGTCATATTCCCCTTCCTCTCTGGATGATTCTTTCCTTTTCCCTCTTCATGGCCACCCTGCAGGTGATGATGAGGAAGATGAGCCAGAAATCCCCCTGAGCCCTCGGCCGCGTCCCCTTGCAGAGCTACAGCTGAAAGAGAAGGCTGTGCCCATGCCTGAAGCCAGCTCCTTCTTCATCTTCAGCCCAACCAACAAGTAGGCACTGCCCCTTCTCCCTGCCTTGTGAAACCAGCCCTGTTCCAGGTGCCTCTGGCACTGACCCTTCCCAGTGGGGTCCTGTTTGTGTGTTTGTGCCAGCTCTGAAGGGAACTCTGAATGGGGAAAAGCCTTCTGTGTGGATGCACTGACACAGACATCCCTCCATGCCCAGGGCCTTCCTCTCCTCAGGGTTTAGCCATAACCCTCTTCAAGGCTGCCATGGCTCTGTCTCATCTCCCTCTGGCCCCTTGCAGCATCTCATGGCATTTCTGTCCCTGGCAGGTTTCGGGTGCTGTGCCACAGAACTGTCAATGCCACCTGGTTCACCAATTTCATCCTGCTCTTCATCCTGCTCAGCAGCATCTCTCTGGCAGCTGAGGATCCCATCCGGGCTGAGTCCTTCCGCAACAAGGTGCCCGTGGAGATGTGGAGGGTTGGGATGGGTGGGCAGGACCTCATGGAGTCCCCCAGCTCCCCAGTAAGCAGGGATTATCTTATTTTGAGCCTGTGGTGACTTATTTGGTATAGGGATGTCCTGTGAGGTGGCAAATTGGGCCTGTGGTATGTTCAGCACCTTGGAATGCTGCTGGTGGGAGCCATGGCTCCAGCCCCTTAAGGCCCAAATGCATCTGGCAGGGACTGAGATCTCACATACAACCCCTTCCCAGGGCATTCAGTGCTTTTGGGGATCAGATGCTTTGAGGTGAATCAGGTCAAGCCTAACTCACCTGGGAAGGGAGAGCTTTGACCCAGCTGCAGGTTGGGTCATTGCACTGGAGAAAATCAGTAAAGCTGGGGGAAGTACAGGAGTCTCCTTGGCACTGGGTTTGCAGACTGTTGAGCTGGATGGGCTCTCCAGTCCACAGCATGGAAACAAAACCACAATTCCAGGACATTTGAAGACACTGGAGCATTTCCCGTGTCACCCAAACTCATCCAGTTCTGGTGCTTCTGTCCCCAGATTCTCGGATACTTTGACATTGGTTTCACCTCTGTCTTTACAGTCGAAATCGTCTTGAAGGTGAGTCCTTCACCCCATGGTCCTGCCATGGGCATGGCCTGGCACATGGGTCTAGACTGCTCTGGCCATGGACACTCATGCACTTTGGGCACAAGCTGAAGGTCCTATGAGGAGGAACTGCTGCTGATCCTCACATCCCCAGAGTTCATTCATGCAGTGTGGGTGGTGTGTGACCTGTCCCAGAGCCCTCCAGTGAGGTCAGGCAGCCAAGTCAGCTGTGCTGTGACACGGGGACAGATCAGATTTTCCTTCTGACACACCATTGAGAAAAACTTTGAGAAAGAGAAAGCAGTGGGAATCTGTGGAGAAAAACAGCAATCCAAGCCACTGCTGCATGTTGCTCCCACTCCATTTGTCTTTGCTATTCTCCGCTTTAATTTGCTGACTGACTGGGAGAGTTTTATCTCCAGCCAGTGCAACACAGAGGATTTCCAGCTGAAGTCAACATCCTGCCAGGCTGCAGAGGTCCCCAAGGACAGGGTCCCCAAGCCATGGAGCTGTGAGGACCCACTTGTGCCTTGTGCACCCCAGGGCTGTGGAGGGATCATGCTCCTGAGTCCTGCCCGGCCTCTCTCCTAACTCCTTCTGCTCCCCAGATGACAACCTATGGTGCTTTCCTGCACAAAGGCTCCTTCTGCAGGAATTCCTTCAATATCCTTGACTTACTGGTGGTGGCTGTCTCCCTTATCTCCATGGGATTTGAGTAAGCACCTCCCCATGCCACAGAGTGGGCACTGGTCTGTTGAGGCTGGCAGGGCAGCTGGGGGTGGTGGGTGGAGGAGGAGCAGTTGGCCCAAGGGCTGCCCATGTGTTCATAGTGTCATGCCTGGGGGGACAGGGCATGGACAACTGGGAGGCAGACAAACTCCTTGAGTGTCAAAGGTAAAGAAGATTTGGGTAGAAATTAAATTTTGTAGCTGCTTTCTCCAGCTGCAAGTGTCCCTTGGCCTTATGTGGGGTGATGGGCTAGTGACATCTGCTTTACTCTGCTTTCCCTTTCCCCTCAGCCCTGGCTCCAGCCTGGCCTCTGTGGCTCCTTGGTGGAGCTGTGTCTGCCTGGCCCGGGGTGAGAAATGGTCCCCTCTCAGCTATGCCTTCCTCCCCAGGTCCAGTACCATCTCCGTGGTGAAGATCCTGCGGGTGCTGAGGGTGCTGAGGCCTCTGCGAGCCATTAACAGGGCCAAGGGGCTGAAGGTAAGCAGGAGGCTGGGACTGGGGGCCCTCAGCCTGTGGCAGTCCTCCTGGGAGGTTTTGTGGCAGGTGCTGTGCCCTGTTCCCAATTCCCACTAACCACCTGTGGAAGGGGTCTGCCCAATCCCTCTGCCCTGGACAGGCTCCCACTCTTCCTGAGGCCCATCCCTGCAGTGGGAGGGTGTGGGACACCAGGCAGGGGCTTGCCCCAAACACGTGTGCACTGTCCTCCACCTCTGCAGCACGTGGTCCAGTGCGTGTTTGTGGCCATCAAGACTATTGGTAACATCGTGGTTGTCACGACATTGCTGCAGTTCATGTTTGCCTGCATCGGGGTCCAGCTCTTCAAGGTGAGTGGTGTCTCAGGTGGGCAGGAGGGACGTTCTGCTCAAGCACATCTTGTGTAGGTTCTCCTAAGCATCAGCTTGGGGATGGTGTCTGCCAGTATTGGGGTCCCCCCAGTAAGGGGATACACCTGCACCAGACCCCCTGGCAGAAGAGCCTGCAGTGATGAGAGAGCAGAGAAAGCACTCGGGGTCCAGACCCCTAAAGGGCCCAGCTGCCTCACCTCATTTAGTGCCTTGGTTTCCTCTTTCTGAGGCAGCAAGTGCTTCTGACTGATTTCCTCTGTGCCTTGGATGCAAACAGTTTCCTTTTTCACAGCACCACTCCTGCTGTCTGGGCCTCAGCGGCTCCAAGGCAGAGCTGGTCCTGACTGAGCTCAGCTTTGTTCTGATAACTGAGCTGAAATTCTCAGCTGACGTGGGGAGAGCTTTCAGGGCACTCTGCAGACTGAGCAGACCTGCCAGCATACCTTAGCTTTCAGTTTATTCTCAGGTTACTGCTGTCTTCTCTGTTTTCCAAATAGCTGACTCCCAGATAGGATGAGCTAGGTAGGCCTCAACTTAGGGCCATGGAAGGTTTTATCCCATCACTAGGCATCATTTCTTGATGTCTGCCATGGCTTCTGAGCTGGGTTGTGTTGGCAGGCAGAGTGGGGAGGCCAGTGGTGGTGGGAGGCCAGGACCAGAGTCTGCAGGGAGGTGGCAGGGGAAGGATGACTGTGAGCTGGGTAAAAGTCAAAACTCCCCAGAGCTTCTAAGTCACAGCAACACCACGGCCACTTCTGGTCTCTGTTAAATGCAGGGCAAGTTCTACAGGTGCACAGACCCATCCAAGCTGACGGAGAAGGAGTGCAGGTAAAAGCTCTCTGCAGCTCCCAGCGGGGCAGTGGCCAAGGGTGGGAGCTGGGTGAGATGTAGGGGGGCCTCCTGTGTTCCTGCATGGGGATGTTGCATCCAAAAAGAGGTCTCCTGCTGTTCTCCCTTGCTTTGGGGTAAATCAGGAACAAGTACAGGGCTGTCCTTGCCTCCCAGGGACTAAGGAGGCCTGGGCCAGCACTGCAGTGTGGACTGAGGGGGCCCTGCCAGTGAGCACTGTGTCCCTTCTGCTGCAGGGGCCAGTTCATCAACTATGTGGACGCAGACCCTACGCAGATTGAGGTCCAGGAGCGGATGTGGACTCACAGCAACTTCCACTTCAACAACGTCTTCTCAGCCATGATGTCACTTTTCACAGTGTCCACCTTTGAGGGTTGGCCTGAGTGAGTCTGTGCCAAGGGGAGGTCTGTGCTGGGAGCAGGGCACTGCCACAGGCCTTGGCCAGGGTGAAGCAAGAAGAGCTGCCCAGGATAAGGAGCAGGGCCAGCCATCCTGGCAGTGGCTGAGAAGCTGGTGGGGTTATCCCAGCAGCCTTGTCCCACTGTTGTTGGGTTTGGGATGTGCCCAGAGCTCTTCATAACCTTCAAGAGGAGACATGGTCTTTCCCACCTAATTAGGATCTCTGTTGCCTGACTTTCCCCGCTGTAGGCTGCTGTACATGGCCATTGACACCAATGCTGAGGATGCAGGCCCTATCTACAACTACAGGATGGAGATTGCAATGTTCTTCATCATCTACATCATCCTCATTGCCTTCTTTATGATGAACATCTTTGTGGGCTTTGTCATCGTCACCTTCCAGGAGCAGGGGGAGAATGAGTACAAGAACTGTGAGCTGGACAAGAACCAGGTAATGGGACTGCTGGGGCAGAACAAAGAGGACCAGCCCTGGAGCTGGCACTGCTGGGGCTGGCTGATTTGGATCAGCCCTTCTTTGTGGTGGCACTGCTGACTCAGATGAGTTGAACCTGCCCCCAGGTCTGTTTGCTGCTGGGGCAGGGCCAGGTGGACCCGTGGCTGGCACAAAACAAACTTTCTGAGGGAAAGGCAGAGGGGACCAGGAGAGAGGATGGGCCTCCCTGGGCAGGTAGGGTGTCCAGAGTGAGCTGGGACAGAGGGTTGTGCCCAGTTCTGGGCTCCCCAGCACAAAAGCAACATGGATGTACTGCAGTGAGTCCAGCAAAGGGCCACTGAGATGACTGAGAGTCTGGAGCATCTGTCATATAATGAGATCCTGAGAGCTGAGTCTGGTGTTGAGAAGAAAAGGCTCATGGAGATCTTACCTGTGGGTATAAATACCTAATGGGAAGGTGTAGAGGAGATGGGGCACAAATCTTTTCAGTTCTGCCCAGTGACAGGACAAAAGGCACAAACTGAAGAAAACAAGAAATTCCATTTAAATATTAAAAAAGGCCCTTTTTTGTGGTAAAGGCGGTCAAGCACTGGAACAGGCTGCCCAGAGAGGCTCCATTTTTGAAGGTATTCAAAAGCCAACTGTTTTGGGCAGCATGGTCCAGCTGGCCCTGCTTTGGGCAGGGAACTGTGATTAGACCATCTCCAGAGGCACCTTCTGCTGCCAGTCCTGCTGTGGTGCTGTTGTGCTGTCACTCTGGCTGGGCACAGCAGGGCTGAAAGCAGCAGAGCCATTGGCAGAGGAGGTGGGATGTGCTGGGGAGGACACTGGGCAGGAGTTGCTGCCAGCCCAGGGGTGCTGTCATGCTCCCGTGCTGAGGCAGTTTGAGCTCAGGGTGCTGGGGTGATGTGAGCCACACAGGAACCCAGCAGAGCTGGCCCTGGGCTGCTGGGGTGGGACAGGCCTGTTCACAGCCCTCTCAGTGCCCTCATCACTCCCCTTGCTCGTGTGATGTCTTCAGGATGCTCTTGACCAGCCCTGAGAGACCATGGGGAAGTGCCAGGGTAAGCAGGCAGGCTCTGGGCTGGAGGGGTCAGGCCGAGGGCAACATGGCCATTTTTGGAGGCAAGAGGTGACTTTGGAAACTTGTCCCATGTCTGGGGTGGATTTGCAGGAAGCACAGCAGGTACAATGACCCGTTGCTGTACCTGGCCCATGAGGCTGGGCTGGAAGAGAAGGGGGGATCCAGCTTGGGTCTGTGGGGATGTGCAGTGGTGCTGAGTGTGTGCCTGTGCCTGGGACACTGCCCTGTGCCCTGTGGTGGGATCACACCTCCCTCCCTGCCTGCCCTCTCCAGCGCCAGTGTGTGCAGTACGCGCTCAAGGCTCGCCCGCTGCGCCGCTACATCCCCAAGAACCCCTACCAGTACCAGATCTGGTACGTGGTCACCTCCTCCTACTTTGAGTACCTCATGTTCTTCCTGATCCTGCTGAACACCATCTGCCTGGGCATGCAGGTAAAGGGCACAGTGCCCACCGTGGGGGTGGTGGAGGGGTGTCTGTGGCAGTGGGTGGGCTGGCTCGGCCCTGCAGCCCCCAGGAGAGCTGCTGGCTGGGGAGGGTTTGCTCATGGTGGGACTGATGGCGTATGGGGATCCCACAGAAGGGGCTGCAGAGGGGAAATGTCCTTTTTCCTGAGCCATAGGCCTGTCTGTGGGAAGGGGGTCTGCACCCAGCACACACCTCTGGGCTCACAGTGGGGGCTGGACCTGCCATCAGCTAACATGGCTCCTTCTGCCTTATCCTCAGCATTACAACCAGTCTCCAGAAATGAACCACGTCTCAGACATCCTCAATGTGGCCTTCACCATCCTCTTCACCCTGGAGATGGTCCTCAAGCTCATGGCCTTTAAAGCCAAGGTGAGAAGAGGGCATGGTCAGCATGGAAGGCAGGAGGGGTCTCAGGCCAGGCCAGGGGGTTTATTTATCCTGCATTTGCCATTTCTTGAGTCCAAGCACCCCCAGCCCTGCAGCTCCAGAGAACTTTTCCTTGTAAGTCCCTCAGGGACCCCCATGTGCAGGACCTGGAAGTTTCTAGGAATGCTGCTTGTCAGGGCTACCCTTGGTAGCCAACCTGACCCAGTCCAGCTGGCCCTTGTTCCCATCTTCAAGGTCGTGTCACTGATGGGGTCATAGCTCTAGTCACCCTGATCCACCTTCCTCATTTCACTCCACTGCAAGACAGGACCAAACAACTGAGCAGAGAATGCAGGGTCTGACCACCATCCCTTCTTGTGAGGGGCAGAGTCACTGAGGATCCTTCTGGTATCCCTTCCTTTGGACTCCAGCATCTGTCTCCTCCTTGGCTTAAACCCTTGGATGTTCACTCCTCTTCTCTGGCTTTTTCCTGACAGGGCTACTTTGGAGACCCCTGGAATGTCTTCGACTTCCTCATAGTGATTGGCAGCATCATCGACGTCATCCTCAGTGAGATTGATGTGAGTGTCAGGGGTCTCGGGCACGAGTGTGTCCCCACCCAGGACTGCACTGCAGCACCTGCCCTGGCACGAGCCAGGGGTGCTGGGGTAGTGTCCAGCTCTGCAGGGTGCTGGTGCCCTCTCCTCCCTACCTGCTCTGCTTGGTCCTGAGGAGGGACAAGCCATGTTCAACCCATGGCATGAGTGAGTGGAGAGGGCCACAGCTGGGGCCTTTTGAGCCCTAAAGGACTGTTTGAACATCCCCAGCTGGCCAACATGTCACAGTGCCCTCCCCCCCAGCCTCCTGAATCTGTAGGCATGGGGATCCTATGGAAAACAGTCATTCAGGACTTGACCATGAGCAGCAGGGTGCATGCCAGCCCCTGCCCCGCTCACCATGGCCAGGCAACCACACATCCAGCCTCAGATCAGTGCAGGTGGCAGGAAAAGGGTTCCCACAACTCCCTGTCCCCACAGGACACTGCTGGCCTGTGAGGAGGATCAGATGCTTCAGATTTCAAGGCATTTGCTTGGTGTCCTCTTTGTGCCTCTACACAGTGGCCCGTCCACATACACAGCTGACGGTGTATGTGAGCCTGTGTGTGTACTCTAGACACCACTGCAGGAGCTGTGCACCATTTAACCTGGGGGGCTGCTGCCTCAGGCAGTGCCTGTATGGTAAGAGCTCTGCTGGGAGCATTTTCAGAACAGTGCTAGGAAGCCAGCATGCCCCTGCCTTCCATAGCACCGGGACATCCACACCCGTGTCTGCCTCTGAAAATGTCCCCCCCCTGCCCCAGGAGGTGTGTGCTGCATTCAGCAGACCTGATGGTAACTCCAGAAACAGCTGCCAGATGGGGTAGGTGATAGATTCACCCTCTCCAGTGACTTGGCATGTGTCTCCTTGCAGGAGCTCCTTGCTAGTTCCAGTGTGCTGCAGAGCTGGGTCTGGCAGAGCTGCTGCCCCTGCCACCTTCAGACCTTCTCTGTGCAGGGAGGTGAGGGTGGGTGTTCAGGGGCCTCTGGGGGCAGTTACCTTCCTCTCTGGAGGGTGGCCCAGGCCTCACAGAGCTGGGACAAGCAAAACCCATCCACCTTCCTCTCCTGTGCTCCTCTCTGCACAGACCTGCATGTTGGTACAGCCATCCTTTAGTCTCTGGGCTTCTCAGCCTTGATGAGCTCCAGGTTTCATGCCAGTGCCAGCAGCTTTCATTTGTCACCATCTCTTCCAGGTCCCCATCCTTGCCCCCCACCTCTCTATACCTGTGACTTGGTTTCCTGTTGCCTGTTGGGCATCACTACACCCTTCCCCAGCCTGCTGTCACTCAGAACTGAAGTTCAAAAAAGGGTGCTCAAGGCCCTGCACTGGGCAGAGACTTTCAGTCCCTGGGGAGCAAGAGACCACTTGGCACAGATGCCAAAATCCTGCTGTGCTTGGCCATGGGTCTGTGGGGATGCCCGGGACACAGGTTACAGATGCCTGGAGGAGTCTGGCTGGGCTGGCAGGGACTGGCCCAGGGACTGTGCTCTGTGTGCCACAGCACCACTGACAGCGTAGGGCTGTGCAGAGAGCCAGGCAGAATTTCAAGAATGGTGCTGTGTGGGCTGAGCTTCCTGGGGGTTTTCCCCCAGGGCTGTACACAGGGGCCAGGCACTGGTGTCCTTCCCCAGCCCCCCAAGGGGTCTCCAGGGACCTCTGTCACAAGGACCCCACTCTGGCAGTGATCATTTATGTCCCCCAGGGCTGTCTCACCTTTCCTCCATGTGCTCCTTCCTCTGTCCAGCCCACAGCTCTCCCAGCATCACCAAGTGTTTCTCAACCATCTGGTGGTGTGCAGGGGGATTGAGATTAGGATTAGGAGGCACAGCAAGGGGTTGGGGTGGGGACAACCTCACCTCCCCTTCCGGTACATCCCCTCCTTGCTCAGAAGTCAGTACAAGGTGGGTCTGTCACTTCTGGTCCCCAGAAGCTGTTTGCAGCCATCAGAGCACCCATCAGAGCTCACTTGGGGGGCTGCAGTGCTCTCACAGCACAAGACAGCAACAAAGTGTGGGGGTGGTGGGTGACCCCCCCACAGCAGCTGAGCCATTCCTGGGGGCACCCAGGCTCACGACACTGGTTTGCAAAGTCTCTCCCCTTTCCTCCCCTCCCCTCCCTTCCTCTCCTCTCTCCATTCTGCTTCTCCCCTCCTCTCTCTCTCCATTCTGCCTCTCTCCTCCTCCCTCACATCTTCCACTGTCAGGGTGAAGCAGGGCAGAGCTGTGCTGTGGGGAGCCCTCTGCCACCCACCCCAGCCAGACCCTCACAGCTCTTCAGTCACTGAGTTCACAGGAATTTCACATATTATGCTGAGTTGGAAGGGACCCACAAGCATTACCAAGGCCAGCTCTCAAGTGAATGACCCACACAGGGATCAAACCCACAACCTTGGTGTTATTAGCACCACACTTTAACCAACTGAGTTAATCTCAGTCCCCCCAGACCCTGGGGCTTATTGAGGGGTCTGAGGCAAGAGGGAAGTGGGGATGGGAGCCCCTCTGAAAGGGCTACCCCAGACTCTGAAGTGTAGGGGACTGGAGTGCTCCTGCTCAGTCCCTTGGCAAAGGCCAACCCCCTGCACCTACCCAACCCCCCTTCAATTGCTGGGACCCCAGGAATGAACCTGGGCTGTGCAGGGGGCCCCGGGGGCTGGACCCACCCTGTCAAGGGTCAGGGGCTGGTGTTGAATCCCCCAGCCCCACAGTGTCCTGGGCTCTCTGCAGAGAGGAGCAAGTCTCTGGCTGGCTTTGAGGAGCCAGAGGGTTTTCTACTGCCCATTTATGGGTCTGCCAGTCTTGGTGCTCACTCCCAGCAAACCTGCACCAGTTTTGCCTCAGTGTCTGAGCCGCCCTGCTGGAGAGCCCAGCTTCCTGAGGAGGAACTGTGTGTTGGCTGAGTGGGTCAGCTTGCCTCCAGATCCATGGACCTGACCTAGAGGTGACCATGGGAGGCAGCAGAGTTACTGAGGTTTGGACCAGCTTTCCTGGCCCACACAGCCCTGCCCTAAATGCATGTGTCACTGCAGGTGAGATGCAGCGGGGCACAGAGGTGGGTGAGTCCCTCATGGTCAGTGTGTTTCCCTGATCACCCAGATGCTGCCTCTGCTTATCAACAGTCACATCACCTTGTCCATGAGCCCAAGGAGTGGTGGAGCTCTGCCTTCCCTTCCTCTATGCCCTTCCTCTTCTCCCCATTTTCCATCTTACCCTTTCTTCTGTCTGTCTTCTTGTGCAACTACCCATCCCTCCCTCTCTCCCTTTCCGTCCTGCCCCATTTCTGCTGACTCTCTTGTTCTCTTGACAGACAATTCTTGCACCCAGTGGTGGATTGTACTGCCTCGGCGGAGGCTGTGATGGCATTGTAAATATGAGCTGCATGTGTCTGCTGTGCATCCTGCTGCCCATGGCTGGTGTTTGCATGTGTCCTGCATGTCCCTGAGGCACACCACACCCAGCTGTTCTCTCTGGGGCGTAGCTCTGCCTTTGCTGAGAGGGAATTGGGGCGACACACCAGCTGCACAGACACCCCTTCCCACCCTAAGAGGTTCTGGGCTGTTCCCCAGTCCTCCTGGGCCCATCTGGTGGCCCAGCCCTGGCCCTTCACCATCCCACCCCTTGGCACTGCCGTCAGAGCACCCTCAGAGGTGTCCCCTGTTGGGCAGGGAAGCTGGCCTTGGGTCCTTCTGCCCATCAGCCTGTCTCCATAAGCCTGAAGGGATGCAGCCTCTGGCACTGTTAGCCAGAGAAATGGCTGGAGGGGCAACCTCTGCATTGTGCCTTCCCCTGGAGCTGGCTGTGCCCCGTGGCTGCATCCTGATGTCCTGGGGGGCTGAGTGAGCCAAGCTGAGATCACCATGAGGGTGCTGTGGTGTGGGGGTGTCCTGGGTTGGCTCACAGGGCTGGCTGAGGGCTCCCAGGCTCTGGACCTTCTTCCCAGGGGTCACAGGGCCCTGAAGCTGGGAGTGGGAATGTGGTGCACTGGGGATAATGGGATGTTCCTGAGCACTGTGTGGATGGCGTGAGGCACTGGGAGAGAGAAAGGCAAAAGAAAGAGGTGGGACAGGAGATGGGAGTTTTCCAGTGCAGCCCTTGGAACTCACAAGGGCCATACTGGGGAAGGGGGAGCTGCAGGGAGGGGTGTTTGCAGCTGGATTTTGTTGCCCTGAAGTAGCTGGGAGTGGGTGGGTTGGGTGATGGGAGTGAGGGGCATCCAGTGGCAGCAGTAAAGCTCTGGGAGGCTGAGTGGGAAAAGGTATCACAGGCAGTGAGTGAGTCCAGATAGACAGTGCCAGGAGGGTCTGTTCGTGGCTCCTGGTGGCAGAGACTGGGGCTGAGGCCGTACCATGTTGGAGCAATCGAGGTGACCAAGCCCTCAGCAACCGCCACATCCTAGGTACTTCCAGACAAAACCTGGTCCTGTCAGGCCAGGAGCCATGCCTGCTGGCTCCCTTCCTGCCTGACCACTCTGCCCTGAACCCCTGGGACATGGCTGTTCACCCCTCCAAGGGTGGGTCCGCAGAGAGTAGGCATCACTGCACGCCGGGGTGACACTGGGCAGCACCCCCCAGAGCCACCTGCCTTCAGTCTCTCCTTTGGTATGTGAAAGTCCTGCTGGGATGTTCTCAAAACAGCCCTTCTGTATTTAAACAGCTGTCATTAACCCTTCCCGTGCCTGGTGCCCACCCTGCACCTCACCCTACAAATATAGGACATACTGGGTGAGAGCCTGGTGGGACTGAACCTGTCCCTGGTGGCCCTGTGACCCTCACAGCTCTCCCAGCCCATGTGGCAGCATGCCTTCATTCCTGCAGTGTCCCAGTGTCAGAGGTGTGAGTCAGGGGGTTGGGGAGATGGGATCCTTGGGAAGGCTGGGGGGCAAAGTGCCTGCATATCCCCTTTGCAGCCTGATCCTCTGTGCAGGCAAAGGCTGTGGAGACCATGACTGGTGCCTGGGGGTGGGATCTCGTTACTGTTCCTCTCCCCAGGACCTGAATCCCCCCTTGAAAGCCTGGAGGCTTCAGCACTTGCTGCCCTCCAGCTGTTGTGCTCTGCCTGCAGGACTCTGATGATAACTCCCGTGTCTCCATCACCTTCTTCCGACTGTTCCGGGTGATGCGGCTGGTGAAGCTGCTGAGCCGCGGGGAAGGTGTCAGGACCCTCCTGTGGACCTTCATCAAGTCCTTCCAGGTCTGTGAGGAGCAGTGGTCCCCTCTCAGACACTCATGTGCCCCAGGGCTGGCAGCAGTGGCTGATCCTCAGGCTGGTGGGGTGAGCAGCCCATCCTCACCAGGCAGAGGAGGAAGGCTCCAGTGCTGGCAGGCTGCTGGTTCCAGTCTGGGCTGGGGGTTTGTAGTTTGTAGGGCATCACTGCCCATGTGGGTGGGGAGGTGTGGGGACTCCCTGGCTGCCAGCACTGTGTGTCAGAGCTGGGTTGGGTGCTGCCAGCACCAGGCCCATCTGCCCTGGGCCTGGCAAGGCTGAGCTCTGCACCAGATGAGAACCTCAGGCTGTGCTCACAGCCCTGACCTTGGCAGCTCCCTCAGGCCTGGGGTGGGCTCAGGGGCTCCCTTGGGAGCTGGCATTAGCTTCCCATGTGTGAGAACCACAGAGAGCAGCCAGCAGGAGTGTGGCTGGAGTAACAGGTAAGCTGTCCCCTCCCCACATGGGGACATGGATGCTGGCCTTGTGCAGCAGCTCCAGAGCCACCCACCTGTGTCTGGGTTGCCTTGGTGCTGGGCTGGGGTCTCACACAAGCCATGGTCCCTTTGACACAGGCTCTGCCATATGTGGCCCTGCTCATCGTGATGCTTTTCTTCATCTACGCTGTGATCGGGATGCAGGTGAGAGGGGAATTGGTCTTGAGCAGCTGCCCTGAGCCTGATAGTACTTGGGGAGGTGGGTCAGGGAGGGACTGGGTCCTCTGCCAGGTCCTCTCTGGGACTTTGCACATGATGGGACCCATTTGCCCTGGTCTGCAAGGGTGCTTGCCACCCCAGCAGCCTCCTGTCCCTGGGCTGTAGCCACGGCAGCAAAGAGCACTTTGGGAGTCAATGGCACAACCTGGACACACAGACACCAGTGCTTGTGCTGGTTCATGAGGCCTCCTCTCCTTGGCCCAGCTAAAGTGCAGTTGTGCTCAGTGTTGTTTTCAGCACAGGCAGGAATGTCCAAGTAGCTCCTGAGCTGCAGAGCACCCACACCCCGGTCTCAGTCTCTGTTGTGGATGCCCAAAGCCATGTAAAGAGAAGGAGCTCAGGGACCAGAGGTGCTCTGGAGGGTGGTCAGTGCCTGAGAAAGGGTGCTGGGGACCTCACAAGTGTGATTTACAGATGTTTGGGAAGATTGCCATGGTGGACGGGACGCAGATCAACCGAAACAACAACTTCCAGACCTTTCCACAAGCTGTGCTGCTGCTCTTCAGGTCAGTCTTGTCTGTGAGCAGCTCCAGAAGTGAGCTGGGCTCTGAGCCTGTGGGAACCCCCAGCTTGGAGTGAGAGAGACCAGCATTTCTGTAGGTGATTTCCTCTTTGTCCCACAGAATCTCCTGCTGCAGTGGGAGCATTTCAGGAGAGGCTGTGGGTGTGGCTGGGCTGCAGAAGAGAGTGGCATTTTGGGGTTGCTATTCTGAATATTTCCTTCCCAGGCCAGATTTTAATTTGTGTGTTGTGGGGAAATTCACAGGGAAGCAGGAGCTCAGCCCAAGGCTTCCCTTGACTCCAGACACTTCACTTTGAAGCTTTCAGTGGCCCCACAGCAGCAAGCCCAGAATCCTGACTGCTGCTTTCCCAGTAGCTCCCCATTCACCCACACCCTGGGCTGGTCCCTGCCCTCCCCACGTGCCCAGCTCCTGTCCAGGGCAGGCAGGGACCAGCAGGTATCCCCTGTCCCCAGGTGTGCAACTGGTGAGGCGTGGCAGGAGATCCTGCTGGACTGCAGCTACGGCCGGCGCTGCGACCCGGAGTCGGAGTACGCCGAGGGCGAGGAGTACACCTGTGGCACCGGCTTTGCCTACTTCTATTTCATCAGCTTCTACATGCTCTGTGCCTTCCTGGTATGCCAACTCCCACCAGGCTCCCTTTGGCACCCCTGTCCTACCTGGGCAGCCCTGCTGTTGTCAACTGTGCAGCTCATGGGGTGGGCCCACAGCACCTTCCCCCTGGGGGCATTATCCCCCAGCACACCCACCCAGCCAGGCAATAAAGTGGCACTGCACTCCTGGGGGACCCTGGATCCCCCTCTAGTTCCTTCCCACAGCTTCTGTGTGCTGCCATCCAGATGTGTCTGTGCTGACCTTTGCACGGGTGGAGAGGGATGAGGTGCCCTGTGCCTACCCTTTCACACGACCTGCTTGAGCAGGAGGTCCCTCCCAGCATGGGAGACCCTCACTCTTCATCCCCTGATCCCAGAGGATCCCAAGCCTCTTCTGCTCCTGAACACATCTGCCCATGTTTTCCTGGTACCAGGCAGGTCTCTGCTCTAACTGGGTCCTTTCCACCCACTCCTCTGCCCTCAGATCATTAACCTCTTCGTGGCTGTTATCATGGACAACTTTGACTACCTGACCCGGGACTGGTCCATCCTTGGGCCCCACCACCTGGATGAGTTCAAACGGATCTGGGCTGAGTACGACCCCGAGGCCAAGTGAGTGCTGGGGGGTGAGTGGCACAGAGAGGGTGTTCCATGGACTGGGCTGATCTGAGACATGAGTGGCAGGGTAAGCTGTGGCACTGCCTAGGAGTTAGATTCCAGCATCTCAGAGGTGGATGTGGACTTGCCAGAATATTCCAGGGCTGATACAAGCCATGAGGATGTTTGGGAACGTGACACTTTCAGTTCCCTCCTCATCCAGCTGTGGTGATGCTGCCAATTCTTCCCATGGCACTGCACACCTTCACCTTCTGCCAGGTGCCATGGGGAGCAGCTGCTTTCCCCAAGAGGAACAGATGGGAGTGTAGGGGTTTGCCCACTGCAGGAGCACAGGGCAGACCCCAGGGATGAGCCCCCACAGCCCCTCCCCAAGCCACCATGGGTCTGCCACCTCACTGCTGATGTGGAGTATTTGCTCTGCAGGGGTAGAATCAAACACTTGGATGTGGTGACTCTGCTGAGGCGTATCCAGCCTCCCCTGGGCTTTGGGAAGTTCTGCCCACATCGTGTAGCTTGTAAGGTAAGAGCCAAGGGAGTGACAGGGTATGTGGGCACAGGGTCACCTTTCCCAAGCTGTCCCCATGTCCTCCTCAGGAGGCTGAGAATGACATTCCAGGCAGTTTCCCACTGCCACGGCTTAAACGCTGCTCTGGCCTCTCCTATTTAATGGAGGGGGTTGTTTGAGGGGCAGGGATTGGTGCTGCTGACCTGCAAGGAGTTGATGTGGTTCAGGTTGCTGAAGATACGACTTTCCTGTGCTCACTCCCCACCCCAAAGGGGTGGCACCAGTGGGCTGGGTTCTGCCCAGAGCCCTCAGCACAGGGGGACTCCCAAACCACACTGCAGGGCCCCATGTCTGCAGCTGGTGCAGGGGTGCCTGAGCACGTGGCTGTGTCAGCTGGGCTGTAGGAGTTTGTTCCTAAGGGCTGATAGTGCTGAGGGAGAGGGAAACCCTAACTCTGTTGACAGGAATACACTTTTCCTGGCTTAGCTCATGCTGGAATCCAGGCCTTGTGTGAGGCTCATGTGTGACATGCATGGGCAGGGGCTCAGGCACTGGTGTAATCCCTCCTGGGGTTTGGGCAAATGCATCAGGGGATTTGATCCCCAGATCCCTCACAGCAGCCTGGAGCACGTTTGGAAGGGGGGAGCACAGTGCAGAATGACTCCTGTCTCCCTGGGAGCAGCTGGGGGGGCTCAGCCTGGAGGAGAGGGGGCTCAGAGTGGACCTTCCTGTTCCCTGCAACTCCCTGACAGAAGGTTGAAGCCAGGTGGGAGTCGGTCTCTTCTCTCAAGTAACAAGATAAGAGCAAACAGCCTCAAGTTGCACCATGAGAGGTTTAGGTTGCATATTAGGGAAAATTTTTTCACCAAAACGTGGTCAGGCCCTGGCACAGGTTGCCCAGGGGAGTGGTGAGTCACCTCTCAGGGATTTAAAAGACACTTGAATTGGATGTGGCACTTGGGGGCATGAGTGAGTGGTGGTCTGGGCAGTGCTGGAGGAACAGTTGGATTCGGTCTTAAAGTTTTTTCCAACCTAAACTGTTCCATGATTCCATGATTTTCTCTCATGGCAGCCATGCCCCATGGGTTGGGTTATTTCCCCCATGGTCCAGCTGGCTTAGACAGGGGATGCCACTGCCTCTGGCCCCTGAGCTGCCAGAGCCCCTCGGCCTGGGCAGAGCAGGTAGGGCTGGCAGGGCCCCATGCCCCGAGCAGAACCTCTGGCCAGGACAGGCAGTGTGTCTGGGGGGCTGCCAGCCTGCTCTGCCCCCCGGGGTCACAGCTCTTGGTTTGCTGTGCAGCGCCTGGTGTGCATGAACATGCCCCTGAACAGCGATGGCACTGTCACCTTCAACGCCACCCTCTTTGCTCTGGTGAGGACAGCCCTCAAGATCAAGACAGAAGGTGAGTGGTGCTCCTGCCTGCCTCTGTAGCCAGGCAGGGGACCCTCCTTGTGCTGCTGGGTGCAGGTTACACACCATTCCCCCACTGTTCAGGGACCTCAGGGCACTTGACTGTGGGATCAGACCCTCTGGACAAACTCCATGCTATTAATTCTCTCTTTGGACCAGATCCCAGGCTCAGACCACAGCACTGCTCAGGCTGACCTGGAGGATATTATTAGCTGCAGGCACAAGTGTTGCAGCCCTGAGGACTCAACCAGTGCCACCAGTGCCACCCCAAATGGCTCAGGAGTGGGGCTGGCCCAGCTCTCATCCTTTGAATTTAGCTGTGCTGGGGAGGAGTTCTTTCACCCTTCCTTGCCAGCAGTGTGGTTTTCTGAGCCCTGCTGTGGGAAGGTGTCCCACCAGCTTGTTTCCCTGCCTGTGGGTTGTGCCTGTNAGATCCCATGGTCCAGGCTCAGACCACAGCACTGCTCAGGCTGACCTGGAGGATATTATTAGCTGCAGGCACAAGTGTTGCAGCCCTGAGGACTCAACCAGTGCCACCAGTGCCACCCCAAATGGCTCAGGAGTGGGGCTGGCCCAGCTCTCATCCTTTGAATTTAGCTGTGCTGGGGAGGAGTTCTTTCACCCTTCCTTGCCAGCAGTGTGGTTTTCTGAGCCCTGCTGTGGGAAGGTGTCCCACCAGCTTGTTTCCCTGCCTGTGGGTTGTGCCTGTCCCACGAGTGGCTCTGGGCTGGGCTGGCTGTGGCAGTAGGTGAGGCCAGGCAGTGGTGAGATGCTGGAGGCAGATCTTCCACGGTGCAACACATCCCTGTGGCTGGGGTGGGAACGTGGCAGTCTGGGAGGAGCATGGGGGATCTTGGAGCACACATAGGGACAGACTGGGATTGCAGGAATGTTGAAGCCTGGGAGCACCAAAGGTCAAAATCTGCTGTTGAACATGAGAACAGAGACAGCGACATTAACGCTTCACCTGTTGGCTGGGTCTGACTCATTCTGCAGTTAAAGGATTTTGACTAAAATCAAAGCCTCACTCTTACAAAGCTCATTTTTCTAGGCTGGGGAGACAGACACAAACTGTCACACCCTGGAGGAGACTGGCCAGGTGTTCACATGCTTTGCTTTCACTGCTGTTCACTTGACTGGGAATTAACTGCTGTGTCCTGCTGGCTTTCCTCACAGGTAACTTTGAACAGGCCAATGAGGAGCTCCGAGCTATTATCAAAAAAATCTGGAAGCGAACGAGTATGAAACTTTTGGACCAGGTCATCCCACCTATTGGAGGTATGTCACCAGGTGGCACTTCCCAGAGGGACAGAGCCTGGTCAGAGTCTCACTGTTCTAACTGCTTGGGACCTTGTGACAGTGGGGTCATCGTGTTGGTTTCTCCCTCCAGATGATGAGGTGACAGTGGGCAAATTCTATGCTACTTTCCTGATCCAAGAGCATTTCAGGAAGTTCATGAAGCGCCAGGAGGAATATTATGGATACCGGCCCAAGAAGAACCCTGTGGAGATCCAGGTGGGTGTGTTGGTGGTGCAGGAGGGGTGACCCTTCCTGGAGGAGGGCAGGAAGTTCAGCAGGTCAGGGAAGAGGCTTCCCCCAGCCCAGGGTGACTCAGAGAGCTGCAGTGACACACAGGGAGCCCTGTGCCTCAGGCTCTGGAAGTGAGGTGGCCCCAACTAAACCAGCACTTAACTGGCCATGAGACCCCATGGCTGAGGGTGACTTTAGTGTCCAGAATGCAGGTGACTCCAGAAGCAAGGGAGGGGTTGGACTCTCTGCCTCACTGATTCCAGTTGCTGAGAGGGCTTGGCAGGGTCTGGTGCCTCACCAAGTAGTTTTAAGACCTGGAAACTCCCACCATGGACCAGTGTCCATGCCAAATGCTGCTCATCCAGGCCCTTATCCACCTGCTCTGCTCCAGTCCCAGGGTCTTCTCCCTCCTCTCCCCCTAGCAGTGCCTGGTGTTCTCTGTGTCTCTCTGCAAAGCAGCCCTGAGGGGTGCTGGGGGAGGATTTATGTGCCTGGCCTGAGCAGCTGGGATGTCCTCAGCCTCTCCTGATTTTATAGGAAGCAAATCACCTGTAGAGGTAAAAGTCCAGGCCCCAAAGGTGCAAGGCAAGAAAGAGAGTCAGGTCCCAGAACAGGGACAGAGGCACAGCCACCCCTTGGGCATCACCAGCCCGACCCTCTGTCAGGCTGCCCTTGGCATTCCCTTTGGTGGGACTGTGTGAGCCCAGAAGCTGTGGGACAGCTGTGGGACAGCATGAGCCCAGAAGCTGTTTCACCAAGCCTTCCTGCCCCCTCCAGGCTGGGCTGAGGAGCATTGAAGAAGAAGCTGCTCCTGAAATCCATCGGGCCATTTCTGGGGACCTCACTGCCGAGGAGGAGCTGGAAAGAGCCATGGTGGAGGCTGCCATGGAGGAGGGGATATACAGGGTGAGTGCCCTCAGGGCCACCCAGCTCTGCTTTTGAAGTGGTGGTGGTGGGTCAGCATGGCTGCTGACACCGGGGGGCAGCCCACAGAGTGTGGACCACAAGGATGGGTCAGCACTTCTTTCCTTTCTGTGAGCATCAGGACATCCTGGTTGTGTCACCCTGGGCAAGCTGCTCTCTGCCTCAGTTCCACCTCTGTGAAAGGACCCTGCTCACGTGCCTGGCAGGGATGTGCTGGATTTTTTACCAGCTGGTTTGGAGGTTCCCACTCACATCCTCTGCCAGACTAAGGCAGGACACTCAGGTGTCACAGGAGCACATTCACTTCCCACACCCTGGGAAGTGTCTCAGAGACAGCCTGAGCAGCTGTGGGGTTCCAGGGTTGCACCTCTTGCTGTGTCCAAAGGTGCCACCAGCTCAGGCTGTGCCACAGAGGTGACAGGATTTGTCATGCTTGGGGCTGGCTCATGCCAGTGCTCATGCCAGTGTACGGCCATCAACCCTCAGTGCCACAGTTTTTCCATCTGGGTTATAACTTTTGGGACTGTGAGGTCTGCGAGGCCTGAGCAGAGCAACTGCTGTTCCAACAGGCACCTCCATGTGTCTGCTCCCATGGGAATGGCCCCGGAGCAGCCTGGAGCTCCAGGCCTCCCCTGATGCCCTCCCTGTTGGTTGCAGAGGACAGGTGGCTTGTTTGGCCAGGTTGACAGCTTCATGGAGCCCAGCAGCCCACTGCAGCCCCAGGTGGCCAGCCAGAGGCCCCTGCAGTTCACCGAGGTGGGCAGTGAGGACCTCGACTCCCCCGTGTTCCTTGATGACTTCCCCCAGGAAGGCAACACCAACATCAACAACGCCAACAGCAGCGACTGGCTGGAGGGGTAAGGGCTGGTCAGCTTTGGTGGGCAGGCAAGGAGGGCCAGACTGGCTGTGCCAGTGGCTCCCCTGGGGCTGCCCTGCCAGCTGGCTGCACCCTGTCCTGCCCAGGGGCTCCTCATGGACAGGTAAGGGCTGGAGAAGTGGGGGAGGAGTCAAGTGCTGGCTGTGGATGGGGACACAGGAGCTTTGGGCAGCCCTTGGGGGATGAGACAGGGGCAAGACAGGGGGACAGGGAGAGCAGACACCCTGTGCAGGGCCCCAGTCACCAGCCTGGCACTCCCAGAGGTGTCCTTTGAACATGCAGGGTGGCTCCAGTGCTCCCTACATGCCCTTCTTGTCCTTCCCATCACTCCTTCATCTCAGTGCCATGAGGATGGGGGCGGACACCAGGGCTCCAGGGATTGCAGGAACCATCCCTCCCTGTGCCCATCTCTGAGTGCCAAGGCCAGATTGGGGCCAGTGTAAGAAGATGGATTTAGCCCTATTTCTTGGGGTCTCCACCCTGTTCATGTGTCCCAGGAATCCCTCCAGGTCTGTCCCCCAGGGTGGAGGAGGTGGGGAGGGCTGCACCCCTGGGTGGAGCTGGACTTGGTGCATGGTCCCCACTCAGGCTGACCCACCTGCCTGCCCTTGCCAGGGTGGAGTATGAGGACGAGGTGCTGAGGAAGGTGGTACCAGCAGCACCCCGGCGTCGGGCACGGGGTGAGTGTTGGCTTTGTTTCTCTTCTAGGGGATTGGGACGAGCCCAGGGGCCAGAGCAGGGGGAAGGGTCTGATGTTTGGCAGGAGGGAGGAGGAGATGCAAACCCCAGCAAGTTGGAGGTTTGCTGCGAGCCCTGAGCACAGCAGGACCTGTCTGGAGAGCTCCAGGAGGCCCTTCTCCTTCCTTCCACCCTTTGGGGTGATGGAGCACAGAGACAATGCCTTGAGTTGGGGCAGCACTGGCCACCCCCCGGGCAACAGGGCCACAAGGCCACACTCATTTCCTCAAGCAGGGAATTCTCCTTCCCAGCTGTGGGTGAGGAGCCAGCACAGGCACTGGGCAGGCACTGGGACTTTGGGGGGTGCTGAACTCTAGTGTGTTCCCAGCTCTGCATGGTGGTGGTGTCCTTGCCCTTGTACCCATCTGATGGCTCTACCTTTCCCTCCTGCAGAGCACAACCACCCCATACCCATGGAGAGGCTGAGCAGGAGGCGAAGGGCCACCTCTGGGGGTCCCTCATCACTGGGGCCACTCCTTCTCCCCCAGCAGGTAAAAGGGGCAATGTATGTCCAGAGGCAGTGATTTGGGGGATGTGGGTGAACCTCCCTCCCATCCTGGGAAAGGCTGTCACAGCCATGCTGGGAAGGGCTCCTCATGTGAATCAAACCTTGCTAGAGCTTTTCTTTTGGATCAGCCTGGGGATGGAGCTGGGCCCCCACCCCACTGCTGCAGCAGTCACGAGGGGCTCCTCCAAGCTGGGACAGCTTGAAGCAGCATCCCTCTGGCTCCCCAGCTGCCTTCAGAGCCAGGGCAGGCAGAAGGGGTGTGTCAGGTTTGCTCCACACTCCCCTGGCTGCCCTTTGCTGGCCACAGTGCCTCATGCCTGGCTGGTGCCAGGGCAGGGGGTCAGGGATGGGTGCCAGCTCTCTGCCCACATGGCCCTGCTGGTCCCATTGCTGGGGTACCCTGGAGCTCCAGCAGGATGGCAGTGCCTGTCCAAGAACTGAACAGGGACACGGGATAGAACCTGAAGCCCCCACACTATCACAGGAGAGATCTTCCCTGGGCAGTGTCCCAGCCCAGGCTGCAGCTCTGTTCTCCTCTCACCCAGCTGCCCAGAGAGGATGGTGCTGTGGCAGGAACAGCATCCAGCTCAGGGTTCCAGCAGGGAGAAAGTGGTGAGCCAAGCACATCCTCCACCCCAGCCATCACCTTCCTCATCCAGGAGGTAAGGCAAGGGCACAGACTGGCAGAGGGAAGGGCAGGGATGGCAGGAATTCCAGGGATACCATGCTCATGCCATGATGGGAGGCTGGGGGGGGGCAAATCTTAGCTCCAAGGGTGAGCAGCAGGTATGTGCCAGCACAGGGGGCAGCAGGGAGGAGGGGAGGGCAGGTGCTTGCAGTGGGGCACCTCCCCAGGCTGAGCACCCACAGGATGTGACTTTGTCCTCTGCACAGGCTCTGATCTCTGGGGGCCTTCCGGGTCTGGCCCGTGACTCGTCATTCGTAGCAGTGACCAGGGATGAGATGGCAGCCAGCAGCCAGCTGGAGATGGACGAAGTGGAGAGAGCAGCCGTGGAGCTGCTGAAGGGAAGACAAACACTGCAGGGCACAAAAACTTGCTCTGCCCCCCTGGACACCTCAGCCACGTCACCAACGAGCTCCCCAGGGCTCAGTGCAGCCCCCTCCCAAAAGACCTTCACTGCCCACGTGCCTGTGAGCCACCTGCCAAAATAGCCCAGCAGGCAGGGGCCTGGCAGGGGCCTGCAAGGGGTGCTGGGGCAGAGCTGCACTGCTCCCCTGCTCTGCCTGCAGTCCTTGGGGGGCTCTGGGCAGCTGCAGGAGTATTTTTGGGACAGGTCTCTAGGATGCTGGTGCAGGACAGGACAATATTGTGCCAGCGGGCTCTTGCAAGAGCTGGACAGGTCATTAAAGTATTCCTGCTGTGTTACCCTGTGGATCCCCTGTCCCCTCCTTCCTCTGCCCCCCTGCCTGCACAGCCTGTGCCCACAGCTGCTGGCTGCCCAGCCAGGGGACAGGGCTGCAAACACGAGACCATGTTGGACCATTCACGTGGCAGCCTCCAGGCCAAGCTCTGGGGGTCTCCTGGTATCCCAGCAGCTGGACCCTGCAGCTTCCTGCCTGCATCCAAGCCTGGCCTGTGAGAAGATTTGCCACAGGGTGGGCAGCAAAATGGGGCCCTGGGGGCTTCTTGGCTCCCTATCCCAGCTGGGTATGAAACAGGATGGGGCAGAGGCATGAGAGAATGTCCAAGCTGGGGTACCAGCCCTGGGGCTGGCCAAGAGGAGAGCTGAACACTGTGATGCCATTTCTGCCTCTCCCACTATCTCCAGGCACTGCTCTTGGGGTCGGGCACCCATCGCTCAGCCCGGTCTGTGGGAATGTCTCGTTCATCCCGTGACATCCCCAGGGCTCAGGAGGGCCAGGAGAGTGTGGGGGCACAGTGCTTGCTGCCTGTTCCTGCCAGTGCTCCCAGCTGAGCAGCAGCTGAGGTGGTTCCTCTCTGGGGCTGCGCAGGGGTTCGTGTTACAGACTGCAGTGCCCCCCATGGGGTCTGGGTGCTGAGCACTGGGGCAGCCCCACCTCCCAGCCCAGCTCTTTGCTGGGATCTGGCTCCTGAGGGGCCCCAGCCAAGCAGAACTGGGAATGGAGGGTTCTTCTTCACCTAATATATATTAAAATGCAGTGAATGGGGATGGGTCCCAGGGGAGGAGCCGATCAATGAGCCGGCCTGCTCCCCAGCACGGCTTTTATTTGTTAACTCAATCAAGGGAACCGGCTGTCTGGGAGCTCCAGCTGCAGCCTGAGCACCAGAGCCAGTCTGGTGCTGGGCCATGGCAGAGCAGCTTCCCCTGTGCCACGCAGCCAGCAGGGATGGATGACATGGGGGCAGCTGCTGCATCCCTTCCTCTTGCTTTCTTGCCCCAGGGCAGGACCTACATGCCCTCACACTCACCCTACTTCCTCCCCACACACACACCTTGCTGAGGAAGGGCGGTGTGGCTCTGGCAGCTGCACTACCAGGGGATACAAGGACACGTTATGGGTGATGAAGTGAGGGGTCATGGTCTCCAAGTGGGTTTAGGGAGGTGTGGGACGGCATGTTCCACTTGCCAAGACAGGTGGGTGCTCACCAGGGACTCTAAACATGAAGGGTGACACTGTGGTCGGGACATACGGTGGTGGTGGGGCCACTGCACCCTCTCCTAGGGTCTGTTTTTGGTGTGTCTTTTTTGAGTTGATTCTAGCTGAACTGTGGCACAGATGTGATTTGTGGCACAGCTGGCACGTGGGTGTGAGTAGGAAGGGAGGCACAGCAACGTCATGGCACAGTCACTGCCCCTCTCTGCCTGGAGCTTCAGTGGGGAAGGGTCCAGCCTCTGAAAAACTGGCAGTTCAGGGCAGGAAGCATGTGCTGGACCAGGTGTCCTTGCAAACATGGGACAAAGGAAGAGCAATACCAGCTTCTTGGATCCTTGAAGAGAACAGACAGGCCATGGCCTGATCATCCCTGTGATGCTGTACCAGCATAAGGTGCCCTCGAACTCACCCATCCCAGCAGGTGCTGAGAAGCTTCCACAGGGTGCAGAGCTGGCGCCTTGGGAGGAGCACAAGTGGACAGGGTGAAGGGACCCAGACCCCAGAGCAGAGGGCAGGTGCTGGGCTCTGTCAGCCACCAGAGCTGTCCTGGCTGGGCAGCCCCCAGGGTTACCAGCCCCCAGTCCCAGTGGGTCTGGCAAGAGCACCCAGCTCACCCCTGACCTGCTCTGGCTCCTGCTGCTTCATGGTGTCACCCCTCAGCACCACAGAGCTCTGGGATGGGATCCAGTGGAGCCATGGAAGTGTCTGAGTGATGCCAACCATGTGGGAACATGCCATCCGGTGCAGCCCGGAACAGCCCTGGCACAGCCCCGATAAATCCCGGAACAGCCCAGAGCAGCCCCAGTACCGCCCGGTTACTCCTGGAGCACCTCCGATCCTGTCCCAGTACACCCAGAGCAACCCCAGTACTGCCCCAGTACAGCTCCGGTACACGCGGAACAGCCCCGGTACTGCCCCGATAAATTCTGGAACAGCCCAGAGCAGTCCCAGTACTGCTCCGCTACAGCCCGGAGCAGCCCCGGTACAGCCGGAAAACCCCCGGTACGGCCCCGGTACAGCCGGGAAACCCCCGGTACAGCCGGAAAACCGCCGGTACAGCCCCAGTACACCCGAGGCAGCCCCCGTAGGGGACAGCGATGCCTGACGGGTGCGAGTGTGAGCGTAAGTGAGCGAGTGCAGCCCCGACCCCGTCCATGTGTCCATGCGCTCCCGCCTCGGGTTTTTGGGGGGCGCGGCCCCGTCGCGGCCCCGCCCCGCACCTGGGCCAGCCCCGCCCCGCCCGCGCTGCCCCCGCC
>VYXB01009391.1:385203-402205 GCA_013397135.1 Pachyramphus minor | reverse complement strand
GTCACCGGGATGCCGGGGTGTGGGGTGGGGGTCCCTGGGTGGTGGGGGAACGATGCGGCATTTCGGTGTCTTTGTGCTGGGAACAATGCGCCACCAGACCCGCACCTCGCAGAGGGAGCTGCCGGCGGGCTCCGAGCCCGCCGGGGCTCGGGGGGCACCGGCTTGGCCCTGCCTGGGCAGAGCGGGAGCACAAAAGATGCTGCTGGTGCAGCGGCAGTGATGGAGGGAGAGCGGGTGGGTGTGGGGCTGGGTGTGCGTTGTGCATGCGGGTGTGCAGGGCTGTGTGAGTGTGTACACGCGTGTGTGTGTGTGCACCAGGACACCTCCCAGCTCCCCCTGCCCCTCCAGCCTGCCCTCCCAGGGAGCTGCCGGAGGGGATTTTCTGCCGTGCTGCCTCTGGAGAAGCCGGGGCTTGAGGCCAGGCTGTGGCTGTGAAGGATGGGGGAGCTGCAGGACGAGTGACGGCAGCCCCTGCTGCGTGTGCTGCTGGGGTGCCTGCACAGGGGCAGGGTGGGCTGTGCCAAGACAGAGTGTCCATACCAGGACATTGACCCGGGAACCGAGTGATGCCGGCGCTGGGGGTGGAGATTTCCTCCTGGCCAGACTGTTCCCCTCTTTGCTCTGCATTTCTCTCGGGATGATGCCTTTTAACATCATGCGGGAGGTGGGGTGGGTGCCACTCGGGATGGCGGCTGTGGGACGTTGCTGCTGGGCTCTCCCAATCCCTCAGGGGTCTGCCAGCAGTGGGGTCCTGGGCTGGCTGGTGCTAGGGGAAAGGATCGCAGCTGGGAGGTGGTTGGGATATGCAGCATTGCAGTGGGGCTGGAGTGTCCATGGTGAGGAACCAGGGAGAGGTCCAACCTTCCTCCATCCCTTCCTTGAGGGACTGAGCCAGCATCGCACTCAGGTCAGCTGGTGGGAGCCAGGCAGCTGGGGCGATGCGGTGCTGGAGGTGAGTCGGGAGGACAAAGGAGCAGAGCTGAGAGCAAGGAGGCTGCCAGACAAAGCCGGCAGGTCGCAGCGCCGTGCAGGAAGGTGGCTCCAAGGCTGAGCTGAGTGTGCAAGGGCTGAGTGTGCAAGGGCCGAGCTGCTCTCCCTGTGGACCACCCGCCTTTTCTACCACACCAGCCCCGGGGGGCTGGGTTGGGTCCCCTCCTGTCCTGGGCTGGGAGCAGAGTGAGATTTTCCTTTGTGAGCGCTGGTGACACCCAGCTGGTGGAGCAGCCGGGCTGCGGGAGTCTCCAAGACCCCCCACCCTCAGAGCAAACCTGCCCTAGATCTGCCTGCTATGGCCATCGGAGCGTGGAGGGGATTGAATGCCTCTGGGGTGCGGCAGGACACGGATCAAAGCTCCCCTTTTGTCACTTCATAATGACGTGAATGGGCCAGCTGTGCCCATTTCTTCGGGGTCTGTGTGTCTGTGCTGCTGGTGGGAGTGAGGTGGGACCTGGGGAAGGACCAGGGACATTGGAAAGTGATGGGGGTGTTGGAGGAAAGCACTGTGGGCTGATGGGGTCAAAAGATTGGGGATGGCCCAGCTGATGTCAAGAGGTGCCATGGGCCACCAGGACCCATCTCTGTGGTCCCAAGGTGGAGAGCCCTCAGGGTGGGAGGAATGGGGACAGTGGAACAGGGGTGCTGGAGCTGTGCACGCGTGTTCTTGCTGATTCTCTTGACCTGGCAGGAGGAGGCAGGAGCAGCGCTGTGGTGTTTCACTGTCGACCTCACAGGTTCCCATCTTCCCCTCGAGACCCCCATCTGCCCCGTTTGCACTGGGATTCCAAAGAATCTGGTTTCTGAGCCAGGTGTTGGAGCACAGGGGCATTATTTAGGCTTTCTGCGTGTCAGGAGGGAAATGGCCAGTACCTGCAGCAGTGCTGCTGTCAGCAGAGGGAAATGCAGGCCCAGCAGCTGCTCCTGGCCCAGGGGCTGATTTGTCCCTGTACCTTGTACCTGCAGCTCAGACCTGCACTGTCTGCAAGGGCAGGGCTGGGTCCTGCCCTGGCCGCCGCCTTCCCCTCCAGCAGGGTCTGCCTTCGCTTGCCCCTTAGCCCCGAGTCTGCCTTGTGGCTCCGTGGGCGCGGCTGAGCTTTCTGGCTGCGGTGGAACCGCCGGGCCGAGCTGCCGGCGGCGCTGGGGCTGGTGCCTGCCTGCCCTGCACCGGGGTAGCAGTGCCAGCAGGAAGCTGCCGCCTGTGATGGTGCCTGGGGGGCCTGGGGGCTCCCACTCCTTAGGCAGCAACCACCGCCTCCTTCTGTAGGTGACCTTCAAAAGGGTGGCTGCACTGCAGCCAGTGCAGCAGCTCCCCGCTCCTTGCCCTCTTGTCCAGCAGCTCAGCCTTGATCTGAGGCTTGTGCCAGGGATTTAAGGCTTGTGCCTTCAGGCTCAGCAGTCCCCCTTGCTGCAGTCCCCTCCAGGCTTGCAGTGAGGTGCTGGCAGCTCTGGCAGCTGCAGTGAGCTGGGGAGCGGGACTCCCCGTGCTGGTTGCAGGAAGCGGAGCTCAGCCCTGTCGGGCGCACGAGCAGTTTTGCAGTGTCAGGAAGGGCTGATGGCACATATTGACCCCAGAGGCCATTAAACTCCTTGGCTGGAGGCCTGAGCAGCCTGTCTGGCTGCAGAGCTGCTCCCTGAGGGCAGCTCCAAACTGGCCAGCTCATCGCAGAGAGAGTGGCATCCCCTGTGCCAGAGCTGCCCGTGGCACTGAGCACGCGTGGCCGGGTGCGGAGACGCAGGAAACGGAGCTTGTGAAATTGGGGAAGGAAGTTGAGTCGGATTTCAAGTTTATTTAAACCCTACAACCTCCAGTGCTCTGCTGCTCTCGCAGACACTCCCACTGCGATGCTTTGTGCTCCGCGAGGGCAGTCCCATGCTGGCTTCTGCCCCAGGGAGTGACCCCCAACTCCTCCTTGGGAAGGAGGACTGGACAGACTGCTGTGCCCACCACCATGCACCCTGAGGGTCCTTGGCTGAGGGGCTGTGCTGGGAAAGGCCAGGTGGTGGGATCAGCTGGGCTCTAGCCCTGCTAGAGTCCTGGCATCTCTGCCTACCGGGATGCTTTCTGTGAATCCGAAGTCTCCAGCACCAGCTGGAATCAGTCCCTGAGGAGGTGGATGTGTCATAGCCCTTTCAAACCATCTCTTCTGTGACAGATTTGGGTCCAGCTGGAGAGGTGGTCTCAACCCAGCTTGTGCCAGACCAGTGTCTATGCTGTCCAAGGGCTCCAGTGGAGAGAGGTGGGGGTACAGCTTGGTATCTGCTGCCCACCTGCTGCTGTTGCAGCTCAGAGGCCCTTGGGTGTGATCCCAGGGGGACACTGTGGAGCAGTGCATGGGACATTGTCTCCTGCCAAGTCTGGCTGCTGTTGGGCTGGTTTTGCTCAGATGTCACAGGGCCATGCAGGGAGAGATAAGGCAATCCCACCCCAAGGCATGGGATGTGCCTGGATCCTGTGGCATGAGGCTGACAGTCCATCCTGGTGTGGGGCAGAGCCATAGGGTGCTCCATCCCCCATCTGCAGGGGCTGGGAGCAGCCCTGATCCCCGGAAGGAAAGATCTCAGGAGGCTGTGGGTGCTGAGGGTGCTGGTCAGGCAGAGCATCCCCAGCCCCTTTCTCCATCCTTTGCCCCTAGTGAGGGCAGCTCAGCCCTGGCAGCAGCCCTCCCCACCCCCACCCCCCTTCCCTCCCCCCCTGCCATCCTGTGCCTGTTTTGCTGCAGGGCTGAGCCCATGCCAGTGAGCTGCTGCTCTTTGCTTTCACTTTTGGGGATTCTCAGCCTGCTGCAGCTCGGGTGGGGGAGGTTTATGTTGCGGGGAGCAACAGGACAGTGTAACACCTTCCTCTCTGTAGGGCGCTGTTGGGGGCCGTGGCGGGCTCTGAGAGGGCAGTGCTGAGCCCAGGTGTGTGGGCACTGGGGGTTCTGTGCCTGGCTCCAGTCAGGCTTTTACAGTGGAAATGTTAGAAAGGGGATGGAGCCTTGTGAGGGGGGAGCAGGGCTGCACCCCATGGTCCCACCAGATGTGCCATCGCTCGCAGCAAAGCAGCTTGAGGAGGGTTTTGGTGCCTGCACACATCACCCCTTGGCAGGGGATTTAACTGAATGCCATAGAGCCTCAGGATCTTGGGAGGCCGGGGCTGGATTAGCCAGAGGACTGAGCCAGCTGCGACCACAACAGTGAAACTGGAGGCAGGAGAAAATTGCAGGAGAGGAAGCCCCAAACAAAGCTGTCAGGAACATGGCTCCTGGCCCCAGGAGGGGGAAGGCGATACCCCCATGAGCCCGGTGTGAACCAGCCCTGGCCAGTGGCTGTCCTGCTGTTCCTGCTGGCGGGGGGTTGGCCCTGGTGGTCCCATGGGGTTGTTTCCTGCTGGAGGCTGTCAAAACACTCCATGCTGCTGGTTAAACAGCCGGCAGATTTGGGATGTGGTGGATTGTGAGGGCAGCTGCTGCTGGAATCTGCTGCAAGAGATCATCGTGCCGGTAGTGACTGTGCACCCAGGTCAGCTGCTGATGGGTTTTACTTTGGCTTGGTGGGAGGGAAGGGGACTGGCCTGCCTGCCACCCCTTCCCCCTCTGGCATGTCCCCATATCCCCACTGGCTCTGCATTGCTGTGTGTCTGGGGGCTGCCTCATCTTGCTTGGGATCTGCCCCTCTGCTCTTTCCATGTGGATGCCACACAGTCATCACCCCGATTTCCAAGTGAGGGGTCAGGGCTGAGCCTGAGGTCTCAGGGGATCCCAGTGGAATCCCTTCCCCCACTCTGCAGCTCCCTGGAGCCTGACATGGCAGGGAAGATTTCTTGTCACAGTTTGCTGTAGTGGAGCCTGGCCCCAAGCTTTGCTGTCCCTCCACGCCATGGAACTGTGGGGGGCTGGGGACATCTCTGCCCACTGCCCATGCCTGGCTTTGTTTGGCAGAGTGGGATGTCTCCCTGACTGCTCTGGTCGGGGAGGAGATGGCAGGATACTGGCAGGGGAGAGACTGGAGCTGAGCTCCTCCTCCTTGTCTTCCTTTGCCCTCCAAGCACTCAGTTCCCTGGCCCAACAGTGCAGGGTTGGGAAGTAGAGCCCAGCCCCTCCTGTTGTGAGGTGGTCTCTTAGTCCACGGTGCTGTGGTCTCTGCTCATCCATTATTTCAGGCTGCACATGCCTGAGGGAGACATTAAGGGCAAAACGTTCCCTGTTCCCTGCCCAGACAGAGAACCAGGTTTGTTCCTGGGTGCTTTGCAGCATCCCCCATCCTGCTGGCCAAGGGCTTGGCATTTATTTATTTTTTGGGGAGGGGTTGGAGAAGCACCTCTTTTGTTCCACCTGCTCCCCTGTCTTGAGGGCAAGTTGCTCTGATGTTCCCTGTGGGTCTGCAGTATCTTCTGCCAAGATTGGGTTGTTGTTTTCCCAGTGGCAATTGGAGCGTGCTGGGAGGCTGCCAGCATGCCAGCTCTGGGGAAGCCTTATCTCCAGTATGGGTGCACCAGTACAGGGGTGGAACTGGGACATGGGGACCTCACAGGGACTCCTGGGAAAACGAGGGAGCCTTTGGATATGATTCACTGGCTTGGGAGGAAGTGGGAACCTCAGCATGGGGGGCAGAGTTGGGGAGTCTGTCTGGTTGTCTCCATGGGACCTGTGACATTCCTGTGCCCCAAGGGTCAGGCTGGTGGCCCATCAGGCCCAGAGTCTCCTGGTGAACGATGATTTCCTTTTGCTCTCTGTTAACTGCTGAAGCAAGATCCCAAACTCGGTGTGTTCCTGCTCCCCTCTAGGCTGGGCACAGCACAACCCTCTGCATCCCCTGGGCCCTGCTGGTCTCTGGCCACTGCCACGGGCTGGGTGTCCCCAGGGTTGGCCCTGTGCAGGCAGAGCATCCCTCATCCCTGCCCTAGACGGGTCTCAGCTCAGAGCAGATGGTGAAACTCAGCGCCACGTGCTCCTGCCAGAGCTAATGAGCAGCACATGGTGCCTGCCAGGGCCTGATTTAAAGGTTTCTCTAAGCCTGGGAAAATCTGCAGTGGGAGGATTAGGAGCAGCCTGTGGGGTTCTTGGGTCCAAGGTGGTGGGGTGTGCCCTGCAGGGGAGCAGGCTGGGTGGTATTGGGGCAGCTTCCTTGGGGGGTGGATGTGGGATGAAGACATGTCCCCCCCCGAGGGCTGTGCCCAGTGAGCCTCGGGGTACAGCCCAGATCTGTGGGGTGTCCCCAGGCTGCCCAGGAGCTCTGTCTTGCCCCGGTGCTGGTCCCCAGCACTGGCTGTGGCACCCTGTGCCCTGGCAGGGTTTGACTGAGGCACAGTGGCACAGGTGGCTCTGTGCTGGTCTGGCTCCTGCTGGGAGGTGCCTGCCTATATCTCTTAATTGGAACGTTTGCCGACCAGACCTGGCAGTCCCCAGGGAGCCTGATTCAATTTTCTCTGATTGCTGAGCCACTTCCCTGCCACAATAATTAAATGCTGAACTTTGTCTTGGTTTGGGTCCAACGTAACCTGTGTGCAAAGAGCCAGCCCTTGGCAGCCAGCCCTCTCCTGGGACCCTGTGCTCGGGGGGGATGAAGCTGGGAGATCCCTTTGCAGGCAAGGGGGCAGATCCCCACCATGGGATTTGGGGGTGGGGAAGCTGCTGACTTTTGGTGGGTGTGGGCAGCTTGCAGTGTTGGCCTGGAGATGTGGGAAAACCTGGAGCACTTTGCTCTGATCCTGTCCTGGGGAGCTGCTTGGTCCCGCACACTGCACCCCATGTGCCACACACCACCCTGCATCTTGGCTCTGTGATGCCTTGGGGTGTCCTTGACCCTTCAGGTGACCTGGGAGAGCAGAGGAAGATGTGAGAGCTGCTCCTTCTGGCTGCCCTGTGCTGCTTGGTGGGGTTACAGGGCAGCAGCAAAGCATGGAAGACAGGTTTGGGGCAGAGGAGAGTGAAGTGGGCAGGGAGCAGAGGTGGCAGCAAGGCTGGCAGAGGGGCTGTGTGCAAGGCTGGGTGGTTGGGAAGCTGCTCCTGCAGTTCTGGGGGTGCTGGAGGGAGCTGGTAACAAGGGGAGCAGGTGTGGGGCCATGGGGGGAGTGGAGATGGGAGCAGCACAAGCACAGGTGATGTGGGGATTGGAGTGGGCTGAATGCAAGGGGAGGGGAAGGGAGGTGAATGCAGGTGATGTGGGGAGTGGGGTGAGCACAGGTGATGCAAGGAATGGGGAAGGGAGCAGAATGAATGCAGGCAATGAGGGGAGAGGAGCCAGGCACTGTCTGGGCTTGCCCAGCCCACCTGTCCTGGCAGGCTCATCCAGAGAGCTGGGCTGTGCCACTGCTGGGGTCTGCCAGCTCCAGCCTCTGCCAGCCCATGGTGGCTGTGGCTGGGTGAGGCACAGTGCCCAGCCCCTCACCAGCACTGCAGTGGGCAGCCTTGCCCCTCTGCAGACAAGGTGGACAAGAGGTAGTGGCTCCAAGCCTCCAGGGCCTGGCACAGAGAAGGAAAATCCCATGGAACTCTTCCACCCGCCACTCCCTGGCTCTGCTCCCTGGGAAACCAGCCCTGCCTGGCTGGGCAGCCTCCTTGGGAGGGGAGAGGCTCCTTGTAGGGTCTGCAGGCAGCCTCCCTGCCTCCCAGAGAGGTCTTGCAGGGACAGGAGCTCCTGGTGACCCGTCGGTCTGTGAGCCCTGTGCCAGCACTGGGAAATGTTGGGATGGGTGTGTGTGTGTGCTCAGGCTCCCTGGGAGCTGGAACAGCCCCTGTGTGATGTGGGTGATGGGTGTGGGGCAGGCTGGGTCTCTCTGCCCCTGTGCCCACCCTCTCCTGTGGGCCATGCTGAGTGGGATGGCCAAGTGAGATGGGAGGGCTGCCTTGTCCCTGGGCAGCCGTGGCTCAGCAGGATGGTATGGCCTGGCATGTGCCTACCCGTGGGTGCAGTCAGTTTGGTGGGGGCCAAAGGATGCTCTGAGCCCCTTGGGGCTGCCACAGTGGTGGGCTGGGAGGGTGGAAGCTGAGGAGGACATGTCAGCCAAACTGCACCTTCTTGTGCAAGGAGACAGCCTCGCCTCAGACTACAGGAGGCTGGTGGTGTCTGTGGTGTGTGCAGCCCTGAAGTGGGGACACTGGCTGTGCCCCATATGGTCAGTCCCATCCCCTTGCCTCTTGCAGGGCTCGAGGTGCTGGGATGGGCAGGTGCCTCCCCGGGAGGCTGCTCCTGTTGGGGTCAGGGTCTCCTGAGCTGACCCTGCCTGTGGAGCTGCCTCACAGCGCCCACTTGGCTCCCAGCCCCTCTCCACTCCCGCCAGCCAAGCCTGGCATAGGGCAGTGGCACAGAACAACTCTCCCTTTGTGCCTGCTGAAGCTCCTGCCCCTCGGGGTGCAGAACCCGCTCCCCCCTTCCTCCCAGATGCTCGGTGTCGCTGGCGGCCCAGCCGTGGAGACGCGCTTTCAGAGCCTGCCAGGCTGGAGGGAACGGGAAGGGGAGCGATGGAGAGGCTCCAGCCGAGGTCCCCTTTGTGTCCCTGTGCTGGCTGCAGCTCTCCTGGCACGGGTGCTGCTTGTGCTGCCGTGTTTGGATGCTGATGCTGGATCGGGCTCCTGCAGCGCCGCCCGTCATCGCCGCAGCGATAGCTGCGGGTTGGGGAGGGATGTTTTCCACCCCTGCAGGTTCTTCTGTCTGTCTGTTCATCCATCTGCCTCCCACCCGGTGTGCCAGGTGCCTGGGAAGGTTTTCTTGGCAGGAGCACTTGGCTGGGACCGTGCAGCTCTGTCCTGGGGCTCTGTCCCCTGTCACTGTCCCTTCGTGGGGAGCTGAGGGTGGGGTGCAGTGTGGTGGTGGTGGTGCCATGGTCCTGCTGGCTCTCTCCTGCCTGGGGTGTTGCCTGTGCTGAGGTCAGTTTATCCATAGGGGTGGGAGGGAGATGGGGATGTGCTGAGCACCCTGCTGGTCCCAGGACAGCTTGTGTCTTCCCCACAGCAGCTTTGGGCAAGAGCCATCACCAGTTCCAGTGTGGGGCTGGCTGGGCACAGGCTGCCTGGGACAGCTGGGGCTCAGGTCGGTCCTGCCGAGCTGGAGGGTGTCAAGGCAGCACCCTGCTGGGTGAAGTGCTGCTTAATTTTGGCTGCTGCTGAGCAGGTATGTCCCTAATTGCCACATAACCACAGGAACCTGTGCTGTGGACTCCCAGGGGGGCAGCAGGGCTCTGGCCAGGGCACCCTGGTGTGTTCAGCTCTGCAGTGGGTGCTGCTGGTTGGCACAAACTGTAATCCTGGCTGGTGGCCCATGAGCAGGTACAGAGCAGGTTGGCTGGCTGTGCCCAGAGGCAAGTGAGGGAGCAGTTCCATCGTCCCCAAGTTGGGCCTTGGCAGCATCACACCCAGTTCTTGTGGTGATTATGGCAGTGCTGGGGGAATGGTTGGACTTGGTGATCTTAGAGGGTTTTTTCAACCTGAACAATTCCATGATTTTCTGTTTGGAGGAGGTATTGTGGTGCCAGGGCATGACCTGAACAACACATAAGCACCTTCCTGGCCCAACCAGGGTCTCACATTGCCTGGTGCCCGGTGTGGTGATGTGCTTCCTGGGAGGGCAGGGATGGGACACCCTGGTGTGGGGAGTGCTGGGGCAGTTGAACACTGGGGAGCAGGAGGAGCAGCTGCACTGGCCTAGAGAGGGAAAGAAACATTTTGCTGAAAACCTGCTCTAATTTTTCCCAAGAGGAAATAGAATTCCCAAACGATCTGTGGTTCCAGTTTGTTCCTCTGCCCATTCCTTGGGGCTGCAGTTGCTGTGAGTGTCTGGGGTGGTGGGGGGTGGAACCACATCATCTTGGTCCAAAAGTAATTAAAACTTGGGGATAATTTTCCTGCAGGAGGGTGGGACCTGGGAAGGCGACAGGAGTGAGTCTGGGACTGAGCACATCAGAAGCTGCTTTTTTATTGTGGCTGTTGAGCTAAATATATCCAGGGAGGCGCAGAGCTGTTCCCACGCGTCTGCTGTGCAGGGTGAGGGGGTGAAGAGGTGCTTCCATTGCTGCCTGTCCCCGACAGGCCCTGACTGTGCCCCCAAACATAGCCCAGGGGTTTGCCCCTACACTGGGCTTTGCTTGCCTCCAGGCAAGGATCAGTGTCTCCTGCATGAAGCTGTGCCAGGGGGGGTTTAGGTTGGATATCAGGAAAGGGTTCTTCTGCCAGAGGGTGGTCGGGCACTGAACAGGCCCCCGAGGGCAGTGGGCACAGCCCCAAGGCTGCCAGAGCTCAAGGAGCCTTTGAACAACACTCTTAGCTACATGGTGGGCCCCGTGTAGGGCCAGGAGAATCCTTGTGTGTCCCTTCCAACTCAGGAGCTTCCATGATTCTGAGTCCCAATCCACACAGCGGCTGCTCAGGTCGTGATGTGGCTTGCCAGGGATGCGGTTTGGAGGAATTAATAGCTGTGTTTACAGAGCACCCGGGGAGGGGAGCTGTGCAGTCATTAGAGCTATTTGCATGGCACTTGGTTCCAAACCCCCTCTTTCTCTAAGAGCCCTCTGGGAGTCCCCAGCTTCCTGCAGCTGGGAATCCACGGCAGCCAGAGCTGTGCAGCCCTGAGGCGGAGCGGGGTCTGTGCGGGTCCAGCCGCTCTGCTCCCTTATTTCTCGGGCAGTGGCTGAACGCAGTGGGTGGGATGAGGCAGGTGGGTCCTGCTCTGTGCCCGAGCCAGGAGCCAGCCCAGCCCAGCCTGTCCCTGTCCCATCAGTTGGTCCAGGGCTGGGGACAGCCCTTGGGCTGGGCGGTGGTTTGGTGCAGACGGTGGGTTTGGCGCTGGGGCTGTCTCGTCGTGTTTTTGCATTTTGCATTTCAAGCCTTTGTAGCTGCAGTTTGATCTGTCTGTGTCGGGAGCAAACAGGGCTGTGCTGCAGCCCGACTGCCCACCCCTGCCCTGGCTGGATGCAGGAGCTGAAGCATCCCCTGCCCTGTTTGCTCCATGCCACAGGCAGAGGTGCTGCCCATCCCCTGCCTGCAGCAGCCATGGTTCCAGCATGGATTGTAGAATGTCCTGAGCTGGAAGGGACCCACAAGGATCATCCAGCCCAACCCCAGATCCTGCACAGGACACTCCAGCAATCTCTCCCTGTCCCTGAGAGCATTGTCCAAATGCTTCTTGAGCTCTAGAAGCCTTGGTGCTGTGACCACTGCCCAGGGGAGCCTGTTCAGTGCCCAGCCACCCTCTGGGGGAGGAACCTTTTCCTAATACCCAGCTTAAACCTCCCCTGACACAGTTTCATGCCTTTCCCTCGGGTCCTGTCAGTGGTCACAGAGAGCAGAGATTGGCCCTTTCCCATCCTCACGTCCCTGCTTTGGACACTCTCTAATACCTTTATGTTCTTTTTATATTGTGGTGCCCAAAACTGCACACAGTGCTCAAGGTGAGGCTGCATCAGTGCAGGGCAGTGGGGGCAGCTCTGTGCCCTTGACCAGCCAACTGTGCTGGACTGGGTGCACCCCAGAACACGCTGGTGCCCAGCACAGGCTGTGCTCATATCCTGGGGACCAGACTGGTGTCCCCCAAGAGTGGGATGAGCCATGAGTCTGCCCTCAGGCTGCCTCTCTTCCCACAGGATCCGTCCCCAGCTGCCCAAAGAGAAGATAGAGGGATGTCACATCTGCACCTCGGTGACACCTGGCGAGCCCCAGGTGCTGCTGGGGAAGGACAAGGCCTTCACCTACGACTTTGTCTTCGACCTGGACACGTGGCAGGAGCGGATCTACACGACCTGTATGGGGAAGCTCATCGAGGGCTGCTTTGAGGGCTACAATGCCACGGTGCTGGCGTACGGGCAGGTATGGGCCCTGCCTGCTCTGAGGGCTCTGGCCTCAATCCTGTGCTCTCCAGCAGCACTGGGGATACTGAGAGGGCACTTCCAGAGCTTCGGGAAGGTCGGGTGTGTGGGAGTTTCTGGGTGTGGAGAGGACAGAGTTATCCCTGGCTGGTGAGAGCTGGAGCAGCTGGGGGTGGCCATGTGTGGGAGGAGGGGGCAGCAGGGCTGGGGTAGGAGTCAGTGTGGTGGTGGGGATCAGAGTGGCTGAGTCTGGGGAGCCTGGAGCGGCAGGGAGGGGCAGTGTGGGGTGCATTAGGCAGAGCTGAGCCTGGGAGGGCACGGCCAGCTCTCCCCTCACTGTCTCTGCACAGACTGGTGCGGGGAAGACGTACACCATGGGCACAGGCTTTGACATGAGCATCTCGGAGGAGGAGCAGGGCATCATCCCGCGGGCCATCGGGCACCTCTTCAGCGGCATCGAGGAGCGCAAGCGCGCGGCTCAGAGCCAGGGAGTGGCAGCACCCGAGTTCAAAGTCAGCGCCCAATTCCTGGAGGTGGGTGACAGGAGCTCTGGGGGACACCGTGGCCCTGCCCTGTCCTTCTCTGCTCCCATGTCTTGAGCCCTGACTGCTCCTGGACAGAGCTGGATCCTGCAGCGGGTGTGGGACGGGGTGTGCGTGCGGGTGCAGCGGGGACTCAAAGCACCTGGATGTTATTGACTTCAGGATGGCTGCAAACTGGGTAGAGAGAGCTCCCCCCATGGGGAAGGGGCTTATGGCTTGGTCTCCTGGGGATTCAGGGGCTCTGGGATGTCTTACCCCTGCTTGAGGTCAAGGATATCAGGATACCTGTTGCCCTGCATCTGGACCAGTGTTCCCAATGAAACAGGGAAAGAAGAAAATGGCCACTCTTGGGAGGGCTTGAGGAAGGGCTGTGCTATTTCCCATGTCCCTTGTTGCACCTTTGACCTTGAGAGTGCTTCAATGCATCCTCTCCCACTCTGTTCTGGCCTCTCCAATTCAAAAGCCTTTTGTATTAACTGTTTCATTCCCTGGAGAAGTTTGTCCTGGAAAGCTCATGGACTCTGTGTGTTGGCAGCAGTTTCCCTGGAAGCTGCTCCTGTGGTTAAGGAGCAAAGAGATGTGAGTGGGAATTGGTTTAATGCCCCAGTGAGAAAGCACAGGGTGCTGTTGAGCAAAGCAGAGCTCCTGAGCAAACTTCATCTGGTTGAGGTCCTGACGTGGGGGGAACTGATGGGAGGTGGGCAGGGAGGGACCCTGTGCTGTGATCTTGCCTCCAGGTGGCTTTGTTGACCATCACATCTGGGTGTCTCCAGATGCTGATGCCCTGGAGAGGGGAAGCAGTGCCCAAAGCACCTCCTTGCTGGAGAAATCCTTCCCACTTAGGTCTTCCTCTGCAAAGCCCTTTTTAGGTCCCACGTTGTTGCTGTTGTGTTCTTCCCTTCCTATCACTTGGCCTATCCAAGCTCCTGGCTTCCTTCCCAATTGTGTTCAGCTCCTGAGGCTCCTCTCTGGGGATCCTGTGGGCTGGGGTGGAAATGGGGACAGTTTCCTGCCTGTCCTGGGTGACCTGTTTGCTGGGGTTGGGACACTGGAGGGATGGATGCCTCCAGTGCTGCCTCTGGACCAGGCCATCCTGGGAAACATCTCTGCCAACCAAGAGGTGGACTCGAGGGTGACAGAGCAGTGGCCCTGCGTGGGGTCACACAACTGCTGTGGGCATTTCCTGTAGTCTTTCCCTCTCTCCATCACCTCTGACCCTGGTTGGTTTGGCTCTCAGACTCAGATGTTTATCCAGTGGCTCTGGGGGAGGGTGGGAACGAGGATTCCTCTTTTCTTTGTTTCAAAGCTGCTCACCAGGGAAACAGGCAGCCCTGGGGTGGGGGGCATCTTCCAGCTGGGGGGGCTTGCAGGCTCCCCAGGGGCTCTGTTACAAGTGGGGAGAATAAAACCTGCTGCCTGGTGACCCAGTGCCCAAGGTTGTTGGTCCACCCTGACAGCATGGACATTGAACCAGGAGCTCTTGAGCCACTGTGCCAAGCCCTGTTCTGCAGCCACCCTCATCCAGGTGGTGCAGGGAGGGTTTTGTGGTGATAATGGCTCTGCTGTGCCAGCCTGGGCATGTGGCCACATCAGGCACTGGTCACCAACCCGCTGTCCCAGCAGGGGCACAGGACTTGTCCCGGCTGATCCCTGTCCTGTGACTGCTCTTGGGGGAAGGTTTAAATGCTCAGGGAGCCAAGTTGCACCTGGGGCAGCCAGGGACGGATTAGCCTGATCCGTTCTGCTGGCCAGGAACCCGCAGTCCTTGGGTGACCCTGATCTCTGCACTGGCATCTGAGTGCAAGAGGGTGATAGGGAGCAGTGGTGGTGAGGGCACAGATGGGCAGGGGTGTCCCCTGGCCCCAGGGTGAGAGAGGATGCTGCAGGGTCAAGATATGGATGGGGGCATCCTCTGTCAGCTCTGGGGCTGCAGGCTTTTCCCTGCTCATCCAGCACTCCCTGGTCCCCCTTATCTCCTTTCCACCTGGCAGAGATGACCTCAGGGAGGTCATCCATCTTTGATGGGAGTGGGGCTCTGCTGGCTCACGTGGCTGGGGCTCCTTAGGTGAACCAGGAAAGTCAGGGGGATGTGTAGCTCATGGGTGTCTGCTCAGGCTCTAAAGACAGGGCTCTGAAAATGTCCTGTTCCTGCAGAGCTGCTTGTGTGTGGGCCAGGGACAGGACAGGATTGGGCAGCAGGAACCAACCCAGAGTGCAGCTCAGAGCTTTGTGGGGCAGACAGGCATGTGGATGCACACCTGCACACAGGTTTGCTCACACAGCCCATTCCTCTGGGCATCCCATCCCAGCTGGGACCTGCACAGGCAGTTCAGAGCTCACCTGTGCATCGTGTAACCCCGTGCAGAGCTCCAGACTGGGGGCAGAGTGACTGGAAAGCTCCTGGTGGGCAAGGAAAGGACCTGGGGGTGCTTGAACATCAGCCAGCAGTGTTCCCAGGTGGGCAGGAAGGCCAATGGGATCCTGGCTTGTACCAGCCATAGCGTGACCAGCAGGGCCAGGGCAGTGACCATCCCCCTGGGCTGGGCACTGGTGAGGCCCCACCTCAAATCCTGGGTGAAGTTTTGGACCCCTCATGACAAGAAAGACATTGAGGTGCTGGAGTGTGTCCAGAGAAGGGAACAGAGCTGGGGAAGGGTCTGGAGCACAGGTCTGGTGAGTGGTGGCTGGGGGGGCTCAGCCTGGACAAAAGGAGGCTCAGGGGGGACCTTCTCACTCTCTGCAACTCCCTGATAGGAGGCTGGAGCCAGGTGGGTGTTGGGCTGTTCTCCCAAATAAGAAGTAACAGGACAAGAGGAAATGGCTTCAAGTTGCACCAGGGGAGGTTTAGATTGGGTATTAGGGAAAACTTCTTCCCTGAAAGGGTGGTCAGGCGCTGTCACAGGCTGCCCAGGGCAGTGGTGGAGTCACCATCCCTGGAAGGGTTCAAATGATTTGTGGGTGTGGCACTTGGGGACATGGTTTAGTGGTGACCACGGCAGTGCTGGGGGAACAGTTGGACTCAATGGTCTTAGAGGGCTTTTCCAACCTGAAGGATTCCAGGACTCTGTGCTTCATCTCCTCTCCTACACTTGCACACACACCAGCTCCAGTGCTCAGCCTTGCACACACGTGTGAGCAGACATGCAGCCCCAGCTCTGGGGGTGCCAGAGGGCACCTCCCACCAGCCCTGCTCTGCCAGGCTTGAGCAACCCCCTGCTTCCCCCTGCTTACCCTGAGCCTGCTGCTGCCCCACTCAGCTCTACAATGAGGAGATCCTGGACCTGTTCGACAGCGCCCGCGACCCTGACGCACGGCACCGCAAATCCAACATCAAAATCCACGAGGATGCCAGTGGGAGCATCTACACCACGGGGGTCACGTCGCGCCTCATCAGCTCGCAGGACGAGGTGGGTGTGGGGTGGGCAGGCACGGAGCAGGGGTGGCAGCTGGGTGCCACTGGCCAGGGACGTGCTGTTGTGGGGACATCCAAGATGTGGGGACATCTTGGCGAGGGGAGATCTCTCCCAGGGTGGGATGGTGCAGTCCCAAGGGGGTTCTGGGAGAGGTTGGTGTGTCCACCGGGCTGCACAGGGTCTGTCCTGGCTCCCTGCAAAGATGCTTCAAGGTTTCCTTCTCTCCCTGGTGTCGTTGTAGCTGATCCAGTGCCTAAAACAGGGAGCCCTTTCCCGTACCACCGCCAGCACCCAGATGAACGTGCAGAGCTCCCGGTCCCACGCCATCTTCACCATCCACCTGTGCCAGACGAGAGTGTGTGCCCGCCCAGAGCTGGTGAGACGTGCTCCTGCCTCATGGACAGGCTGTTCCTGGGTCCCTTATCCAGGCAATGCGTGGAGGTCCCTTGGGAAGGGGAGAGGGTTTGAAATCTGGCAAAGAGAAGCAGAGATTTATCTGTCTTCTTTCCAGTCGTAGCCAGCACTGGGATTTAATGGGAGCTAAGGGTGAGCTGATCCAAGGCAGTGATGATCTGGCCCAGGGATGGCTCAGAGCAAGCTGCTGTTGGAATCCTGTCTCCATCTCTGAGGGGCTGGATATGGAGGGAGAATGCTCAGGCATCTGAGTGCAGCCAAGGCAGCTTCTGCCCGCTCTGGGTTTGCAGTGGTGACCCTTCCTGTGTCCCTGGCTGCAGGTGAACGGGGAGGTGACCAGCCTCCTGGATGGATCCCAGCCCGCCACGGAGTACGAGACGTTGACAGCCAAGTTTCACTTTGTGGACCTGGCTGGCTCGGAGAGGCTGAAGAGGACGGGGGCCACTGGCGAGAGGGCGAAGGAAGGGATCTCCATCAACTGCGGGCTGGTACGGCCCCGAGCCTGGCACCGGCGGGCAGGGGGAGCAGGGAGGCAGAGCCTGCCTGGGGGAGCCTGTGCCACTTCTGGGTCCTTGCTGGAGCTGCTCTGCACTGTTGGGGTGCTGCTGTCTCGGCTGGGGTTTGTGCTGCCCAGCTCTGAGGGCAGGAATATGCACAGTGCCATGGTGAGAGCACAGAGGGCAGGGCTCTCTGGAGGGGTGGGGAGGGGGTGCAGCTGGGCACAAGGGTGCAAGTCCCAAAAGTGTGAGGTCTGCTAATTTGAGATAAAAAGGCCATTCTAGGGCTCGATGCTGCTTCTCATTGCAGCATGGGAGAAAGGCACAGGCCAGGGAAGGAGGGGAAGGTGAGACTGGCAAGGG